>QRFJ01005285.1:0-55919 GCA_006176705.1 Cocos nucifera | reverse complement strand
GTTAGATATATGTGCCCTAGAAGCCAGAATTGGCTGACACTTGTAATACACTTCTAGGGGCAAAATTATAATTTTGACTATAAATCAATAAAATGGGTTATTTTCTATCACATATGTGTATTTAGTGTCTGTGATACATCCTTTGAGTTAATGGTAATGATAATTCATATTTTCAAGAGTTGAAAATTTAAGACATGAATAATCATTATTAACTCATAAAATGCTCCCGACCATAGGATCATCACGAGGATGGTGATTGATCCGGAAGGTTGGTGTACAATCGCTTCTCTTTAGTAGATGAGTCTTGAGTCTACGGTGTGGAGACACCGGAGCGAGAGTATAGGTACTCGTTAGAGAACGAGGGCACTGAGCGTGACCACCTCGAGTAGTCATTAGGGAGTCTACCTTCTCGTCAATGACTGACTCGATGCTGCAGTAGTGTGTCTGGTTCTTTGACCTGAGATGCATCGGCAGTTCACCTTGAGGGTGTTATAGTTTGACTACACCATTACTCGGTCTCCTAGCCATATGGAACCCTGAGGTGTATGTTGGCTATAGCATGTTCATTGTAGGAACTGGATTGCATCAAGATGGAATCTATCTACCTCGGTGGTAGAGGAGCAGCCCTATGATGATCATGAGAATCAAGTCCAGAAATCCCATGGCCATGGTAGAGTGAAATAATAGAAAGAGTTTCTATTTAGATTTTCACATTGGACTCGAATCGAATGATTACATCATATGACAGAGACTAGGGTTTGACGAGTTCCTTAACCCTAATGATCGGGGCTCAACTGAATCACACAAGATAGACACACAGATTCAGCTCTGATGGGTTGCCACCATATACTGCTAGGTGTCACTGGTGGATTTTGGGAGCAATTAGAATGATTTAGATGATCGATCATTCTAGCTGTTCGAATCAGAAGAGTTCTGATCCATCGAAAGGAGTTTCGATGATGTCGATGATAGAGATCATGACATATCCCATTACCATACAGAACTGAACCTAACTGGGTCACACAAATAAGGGTTTGAATCTGGTGATCATCAATTGAACTGATCTAGTTCAATTGATCTGAATGAGATTCAATTAGGTTCAAGGAAATCGTGCTAGCACTCGATTGAACCTAACGTTCTTCTTTTGCTATCATAAATAAGTTGTCCTGCTGAGCCAAAGGAGTTTGTGCTCAATCAGAGGCCTTCATATGGTCTGACTGGAGGTTGTCCAAGTCAGAAAAGGTTGTCTTATTTTGTAAGACATTACCTGCCATTTTTGGTCACCTGCCATTTCTTGTTCTTTGACTTTGGTCAAAAGTCTACCTTTGACTGGTCAAATGTTGACCATTGACACTTTGACTTTTGCCACATGTCATGGGATTTTGGACTCGAATCGAATGATTACATCATATGAGAATAGGGTTTGACGAGTTTACCTTAACCCTAATCTGATCGGGGCTCAAGATAGAAGAACTTAATCACACAGGTAGCTGCACCAAGAGGTTCGCATTCAGCTCTGATGGGTTGCCACCATATACTGCTAGGTGTCACTGGTGGATTTTGGGAGCAATTAGAATGATTTAGATGATCGATCATTCTAGCTGTTCGAATCAGAAGAGTTCTGATCCATCGAAAGGAGTTTCGATGATGTCGATGATAGAGATCATGACATATCCCATTACCATACAGAACTGAACCTAACTGGGTCACACAAACAAGGGTTTGAATCTGGTGATCATCAATTGAACTGATCTAGTTCAATTGATCTGAATGAGATTCAATTAGGTTCAAGGAAAATCGTGCTAGCACTCGATTGAACCTAACGTTCTTCTTTTGCTATCATAAATAAGTTGTCCTGACTGAGCCAAAGGAGTTTGTGCTCAATCAGAGGCCTTCATATGGTCTGACTGGAGGTTGTCCAAGTCAGAAAAGGTTGTCTTATTTTGTAAGACATTACCTGCCATTTTTGGTCACCTGGCCATTTCTTGTTCTTTGACTTTGGTCAAAAGTCTACCTTTGACTGGTCAAACGTTGACCATTGACACTTTGACTTTTGACCACATGTCATGCACCTATTGGAGAGCTGGTGGGGGCCTGTCCCCCTGCCAGAACCTGGCAAGGAGAAGGGCGCACGCCACCCTTGGCGTGTGCCCAAGTTGGAGGCGCCTAGGAGTCCCTTGTTGGACAAGGGACTCCATCTCCTTTTTGGATTCCAATTAGAGTTCTCCTAAGAACCAACTTTGACTGGTCTTAGGCACCCTCTAAGGAGGAATCCAGGGGACTCTATTCCCACCAATCAGATTTAGATCTGATTTCACAAAGAGGTTGTGATTGGTTGGGAAGAAGAGAAGTTGGATCACAGACTAGTCTATAAATAAGACCCTGCGCCCAACTCAGATTGTGAATAGGAAATGATTGAAAGAATCACAATTCCCCATGCCCCAAGGCTGCCTCTTCCCCTCTTCCTCCATGCCAAACCCACCTTCTCCCCTTGCTCTCCACGTCCAAAAGGAGTTTTGGAGCTTTGGTTGGTGCGATTCAGATCAAAGAAAGGCGATCAAAAGCTAAGAAGGCTGCACTGCTGCAAAGGACGACTGCTGATCTTCAAAAGGAGTTTTGAAGATCCTCCAGATCAGATCCAGATCTAATTTTTGGAGATGTGATAGAGAAGAAGAGGATCTCCAGATCCAGCCTGAGTGGATACCGATAGAGGCCAGGCACTTGCGTGGCTAGATCCAGAACCTTCCGCTGCATACAGGATCATCAACAGGGTAATAGGATTACCCAAATCAAGGTAAATTAAATTTGATTTAATTTATCTAATTTTATTTTAATTTTTAAAATAATAATAATCAAATCTAAAATAAAATATCAGATCTGATTAGATCAAAAGAAAAAATTTTTTGAAAATATATCTCTTGATCTGATCAGATCTGAACGAACCTGGTCCGAGGAAATCAGGATTTCCCTTCAACTGGTATCAGAGCCATGGTTCTAAAAGTTATTTAGATCTGATTTTAAATTTATTTTAATTAGAAAATAAGTGATTTTCAGATGTCACATGAGATGTGATCAGATCTGAAAATCAGAAAAAATTAAAATTAAATGATTTGGATCTAAGATTAGAAAATATGCATGACTAGTTCTAAAATAGAATAGTTCTATAGAATAGTCTTGCATGTTTTTGATTTAATCTGATTAAATCATATTTTAGATCTATTTATTTACTATTTTTTGATATTATAATGGTTATAATAACATCTAAAAAATAGCAAATAAAAATTATTTAATTTTAAATATCATATGAGATATGATTGATGCATGTCTAGACTAGTTGTAGAATAGTTCTACATAATTATCTAGATTAGAATTTATTTTGATTAGATCAATTTAAATCTAATTTTTTAGATTATTATGAGATAATTTAGATCTGAAAAATATGCATGATTTGATACATGAGATGTATGCAAAATATGCCATGATTAGATCTAATTTGTATATGAGATATATGATATAGATCTAAAACTATTTTGTAGTATTGCATGTTCCTGATTAAGGCGTTCCTCTTGGCCGTCCGGTCATAAGAACGAAGAAGGGTTTAAAGGCCCTCTCTTCCCATTCGATGGGGTGTTCTTATGATGTGTAGGGGTGCTGCGTGTTCGTCCTTAATCAGAAACCCAAAACTTACTTTCTGCAAAACCCTAGATCCTGAAACCCTAGGATTTATTGTGCATATTTTGTTTATGAACCCTACTTAATTAAAAATTAAGATTTATGGAATATTAATTAGGTCTAAAATTGAGAATTTCAGATCTAAGACATATTCATAATACTGGGTTCGGGCTTGGGTAGCTCAATTAGGTCTAAGCGGTTGATCAAACCGAATCAAGAGTTGGTTAGATGGGATCAACAATGCTTAAATTGACCAGCCTAATAGGATTAAGTCTGGGTCAAGATCGAGTCACGATCAAGCAAGACCTAATTAGGCTCAGAGGTTAGAGTCTGGATTGTAGGCTAACCCAATTGGTTCTGACTCAACAATTTGGTGTCTAAGGTAAGTTTGGCACATACGACCGACTGGTTTTTAATTGGAAGCTACTCGACCTGAATGCGTTCTTGTACGAGTTAATGGCATATTCCTTCCACCGGTCTCACTTACCTGGCCATATCTGTTGACACAGTTCTGATCTGAGGTGGTCAATAATCCGAGCTAACCCATGCCACTAGGTTAGTCATAATTGTTATGACTAAGCCAAGTCTAGTTTAATGAGACCTGAATCAATTCTCCCTAAGAAAAGATTAAGTCTGAGGTCTTCCACCATTGTAGATGTGCGGGCCCTTCCCGGGGTTGATTGTTCTCGGCTGGATACAGTGGCTCAGTTGCACCGGGAAAAGATGCAACCATGTCTATTAGGCATTGGATGCTATGGGCTGGAGGATGAGTTGGGCTCAATATTTTGGATACGGTGAGAGACTCAATTAGGAACCCAGTCTATGCAAATGGTGGGTCTGACTTAACTAAGGAGTGGATCAATATTCCGGATACGGTGAGATTCATGAATTAGAGACCAAGTTTGGGTGCACCATGATTAGAGAATCATTGAACAAGAGTTGTTCACTCATTGGCTAACCCATCACCAATAACTGTTAGGTGAGGTGATGAGTCAGTTGGTGAGACCGCACCACCCACTAGAAATCATTAATCGTGGAGATTTTCGCATCTCTACAGAGGGAGTGTAGGGATCCGAGAAAATAGTGGGAGCTAATTTGTTTAAAAATAAAATCCCTAAACAAATTGGTCAAGTCAAAATTACAGTATCTAACTAGAATCTTTGACTCTCTACAGGAAAATGTCTGCGTCCAACCCATTGGCACGTATCCTGGACACACATAGACTGACTGGACCCAATTATAAAGATTGGCTCAGGAACTACAAAATTGTTTTGGGTTCTGAGAAGTTAACCCATGTTTTGGACCAGGACCCTCCCACCTTACCAGCCCGTCCATCTATTGAACAGAGAGCGTCTCTGAAAAAATGGATAGACGAAGATAATAAGGCCAGATATTACATGTTGGGCTCGATGTCTGATGAGCTCCAGCGCCAACATGAGGATATCGGGACTGCTCGCCAAATGTTGGCTCACCTGCAGGAGATGTTTGGTGAACAGAGTCGCGCAGCCAAATATCAAGTCACGAAATGACTTTTTAAGGCTAAGATGCGTGATGGGCAGTCAGTCCAAGATCACTGTCTGACAATGATCATCAAGGACATGGAAGAGCTTGAGAAGCTCGGTGTGAAGTTGGACTTGGACCTGCAGAACGATATTATTCTGCAATCCTTGACTGATGCATATGGGCAATTCATCATGAATTACCACATGCATAAACTTCAAAATTCCTTGGCCGAATTAATGAATATGCTGGTTACCGCTGAGCTTTCTATGAAAGGTTCTAAAGGCTCAGTTCTTGCTATGGAACGGACTTCTTCCAAAAGAAAGTCTTATGGAAAGAAAAAGAAGTCTGTGAAAAAGCAAAAGGTGGAAGGATCAAAGAAGAAGAAGGCAGAACCGAAGAAAAAGGTCGATGTCAAAGGAAAGTGTTTCCATTGCAACAGCGACGGCCATTGGAAGCGGAACTGCCCTACTTACCTGGCCACCCTGAAGAACAAGAAGGAAGGTCCTTCTGGAGGTATGCTCGTTATTGAGTCTAACCTTACGGTTTCTTCTGCATCCAGTTGGGTGCTTGACTCTGGTTCTAGTGCTCATCTGTGCACTTCTATGCAGGGTCTTGAGGATAGCAGGAGGCTGAGGGATGGAGACATGATCCTACGCATCGGTAATGGAGCAAGAGTTGCTGCAGTAGCCGTGGGAACATACCCTCTTCGATTACCATCTGGTTTAGACTTAGTTTTGAAAGACTGTTATTATGTGCCTGCAGCTAGCAGGAATTTGATTTCTGTTTCATGCTTAGCACAAGAAGGTTATGTGATCACCTTCTTTAAGGACCATTGTAACATTCTTTATGAAAGAAATAAAATTGCAAATGGTTTCCTTATTAATGGTCTTTATCAGCTACATATTGATGTACCTGTTCTAACTATCGAGCAAAACGTGAATGCCAAACGACCTAGGGATAGTCCAAACGACAGATATCTATGGCACCTGAGATTAGGTCATATAGCAGAAGATAGGATCAACAAATTGGAGAAAAATGGGCTATTGAGTCCATTGACTTTCGAGTCATATCCAACTTGTGAATCCTTGTCTTCAAGGCAAAATGACTAAACTCCCTTTTGTTGGACATGGGGAGAGGGCCACAGATCTCCTTGCCCTAGTACATACTGATGTGTGCGGCCCATTTGATGTGCCGGCTAGAGGCAATTTTGTCTACTTCATTACCTTTACCGATGATCTGTCTAGGTATGGGTATGTGTATCTTATGAGACACAAGTCTGAAGCTTTTGAAAAGTTCAAAGAATTCAGACATGAAGTAGAAAAACAAACTGGAAAACCCATTAAGGTTCTTCGATCAGATCGAGGAGGTGAATACCTTAGCCGGGAATTCCTAGACTATCTTAAGGAAAAATGGCATAGTCTCTCAATGGACTCCACCAGGAACACCTCAACTCAACGGGGTTTCAGAACGGAGAAATCGGACTCTATTGGATATGGTTCGATCCATGATGAGCTTCACAGACCTCCCTGATTTTCTTTGGGGACACTCATTGTTAACTTCAATTTATCTACTGAATAGGGTTCCCTCTAAAACCGTTCCTACCACACCGTATGAGATATGGCACGGTAAGAAACCAAGTCTGAGTCATCTCAGAATTTGGGGTTGTCCGGCTCATGTCAAAAGACAACAAGCGGACAAGTTAGAGTTTAGGTCCTTTAGAGCTCGATTCATAGGATATCCTAAAGAGTCATTAGGATACTATTTCTACATTCCAGAAGACCACAATGTGATTGTGAGTCGACATGCCATCTTTCTTGAAAAATAGTTTATTCAAGATAGCGGCATTGGAAAGCAGATCAAGCTTGATGAGAAAGTCTCACAAGTAGAACGAGCTAAGGACCAAGTGGAACCAAATCAGGTTGAGCCAATAAGAACACTACCTCCTCCACCTCGTAGATCGGAAAGAGTTTTCCATCCCCTGAGAGATACTTAGGTATTATTTCAGAGGACGTAGAGGAAATGTTCCTCGTAGGTAATGGTGCTCATGGTGATGATCCCAAAACCTACAACGAGGCGATATCAGATATCGACTCCGAGAAATGGCTAGAGGCAATGCAGTCAGAAATTGACTCGATGCACTCAAACCAAGTCTGGACCTTGGTAGATCCACCAGAAGGTATAGTACCTATTGGGTGTAAATGGATCTTCAAGAGAAAGATTGGTGCAGATGGGAATGTGGAGACATTCAAGGCTAGACTAGTGGCAAAAGGTTATAGTCAACGCGAAGGCATTGACTATCAGGATACCTTTTTCCCCAGTGGCTATGCTAAAATCCATCCGCACATTGCTTGCCGTTGCAGCCTATTTCGATTATGAAATATGGCAAATGGACGTGAAAACGGCATTCTTAAATGGATATCTTGAGGAAGATATCTATATGGAACAGCCGCTAGGTTTCACATCCAGTGATACTGATCACAAGGTTTGCAAGCTGCAAAGGTCCATATATGGACTTAAGCAAGCATCTCGGAGCTGGAACACTCGTTTCAATGATGTGATCAAAACGTTTGGTTTCATCAAAAATGAAGAGGAACCATGTGTTTTCAAAAAGGTCAGTGGGAGCGCTGTTGTCTTCCTCGTATTGTACGTGGATGACATCCTCCTTATTGGGAATGATATTCCCATGTTGACATCAGTCAAATTATGGTTGTCCAAGGAATTCTCCATGAAAGACCTAGGTGAAGCATCCTTTATTCTAGGAATTAAGGTCTATAGGGATAGACCGAATAGGATGCTAGGACTTTCACAGAAGATGTACATAGAGAAAGTACTAAAGAGGTTTAGTATGGAAAACTCTAAGAGGGGATTAATACCCTTCAGACATGGTATTCATCTTTCCAAGAAGATGTGCCCCAGCACACCTGAGGAAATAGAACGCATGAGCAAGATCCCTTATGCTTCTGCAATAGGGAGCCTCATGTATGCCATGCTATGTACACGACCTGATATAGCCCATGCTGTGAGTGTCACAAGCAGATATCAGTCAAATCCAGGTGAAGAACACTGGACTTCTGTGAAATGTATCCTTAAGTACTTGAGAAGAACTAAGGATATGATGTTGGTCTTTGGTAATGGAGAACTCCAAGTCCAGGGATACACAGACTCGGATTTCATGTCCGATATAGATGATCGAAAGTCGACATCTGGGAGTCTGTTTGTGTGCAATGGTGGTGCTGTCAGCTGGAAGAGTTCCAAGCAAACGGTGATAGCAGATTCCACCATGGAAGCAGAATATATCGCTGCATCAGAAGCTGCGAAGGAAGCATTCTGGTACAAGAAGTTTGCTGCAGAAATCGGAGTAATGCCATCAGATGCCATTCCTCTATACTGCGACAACAATGGCGCCATAGCCCTTGCTAAGGAGCCGAGGTCTCACCAGAAATCCAAGCATATTGAGCGGCGATACCACCTCATCCGCGATTACCTCGAGAAGGGTTATGTCGAGGTCAAGAGAGTCAACTCCACAGATAATGTGGCAGACCCACTTACAAAGCCGTTGGGCCAGCAGAAGATCGAAGCCCACCTTGAGAAGATGGGACTTAGACTTGTAGCCAATTGGCTTTAGGACAAGTGGGAGATTGTTAGATATATGTGCCCTAGAAGCCAGAATTGGCTGACACTTGTAATACACTTCTAGGGGCAAAATTATAATTTTGACTATAATCAATAAAATGGGTTATTTTCTATCACATATGTGTATTTAGTGTCTGTGATACATCCTTTGAGTTAATGGTAATGATAATTCATATTTTCAAGAGTTGAAAATTTAAGACATGAATAATCATTATTAACTCATAAAATGCTCCCGACCATAGGATCATCACGAGGATGGTGATTGATCCGGAAGGTTGGTGTACAATCGCTTCTCTTTAGTAGATGAGTCTTGAGTCTACGGTGTGGAGACACCGGAGCGAGAGTACAGGTACTCGTTAGAGAACGAGGGCACTGAGCGTGACCACCTCGAGTAGTCATTAGGGAGTCTACCTTCTCGTCAATGACTGACTCGATGCTGCAGTAGTGTGTCTGGTTCTTTGACCTGAGATGCATCGGCAGTTCACCTTGAGGGTGTTATAGTTTGACTACACCATTACTCGGTCTCCTAGCCATATGGAACCCTGAGGTGTATGTTGGCTATAGCATGTTCATTGTAGGAACTGGATTGCATCAAGATGGAATCTATCTACCTCGGTGGTAGAGGAGCAGCCCTATGATGATCATGAGAATCAAGTCCAGAAGTCCATGGCCATGGTAGAGTGAAATAATAGAAAGAGTTTCTATTTAGATTTTCACATTGGACTCGAATCGAATGATTACATCATATGACAGAGACTAGGGTTTGACGAGTTCACCTTAACCCTAATCTGATCGGGGCTCAAGATAGAAGAACTTAATCACACAGGTAGCTGCACCAAGAGGTTCGCATTCAGCTCTGATGGGTTGCCACCATATACTGCTAGGTGTCACTGGTGGATTTTGGGAGCAATTAGAATGATTTAGATGATCGATCATTCTAGCTGTTCGAATCAGAAGAGTTCTGATCCATCGAAAGGAGTTTCGATGATGTCGATGATAGAGATCATGACATATCCCATTACCATACAGAACTGAACCTAACTGGGTCACACAAACAAGGGTTTGAATCTGGTGATCATCAATTGAACTGATCTAGTTCAATTGATCTGAATGAGATTCAATTAGGTTCAAGGAAATCGTGCTAGCACTCGATTGAACCTAACGTTCTTCTTTTGCTATCATAAATAAGTTGTCCTGACTGAGCCAAAGGAGTTTGTGCTCAATCAGAGGCCTTCATATGGTCTGACTGGAGGTTGTCCAAGTCAGAAAAGGTTGTCTTATTTTGTAAGACATTACCTGCCATTTTTGGTCACCTGCCATTTCTTGTTCTTTGACTTTGGTCAAAAGTCTACCTTTGACTGGTCAAATGTTGACCATTGACACTTTGACTTTTGCCACATGTCATGCACCTATTGGAGAGCTGGTGGGGGCCTGTCCCCCTGCCAGAACCTGGCAAGGAGAGGGCGCACGCCACCCTTGGCGTGTGCCCAAGTTGGAGGCGCCTAGGAGTCCTTGTTGGACAAGGACTCCATCTCCTTTTTGGATTCCAATTAGAGTTCTCCTAAGAACCAACTTTGACTGGTCTTAGGCACCCTCTAAGGAGGAATCCAGGGGACTCTATTCCCACCAATCAGATTTAGATCTGATTTCACAAAGGGTTGTGATTGGTTGGGAAGAAGAGGAGTTGGATCACGCTTAGTCTATAAATAAGACCCTGCGCCCAACTCAGATTATGATTGGAAGTGATTGAAAGGAATCACAATTCCCCATGCCCAAGGCTGCCTCTCCCCTCCTTCCTCCATGCCAAACCACCTTCTCCCCTTGCTCTCCACGTCCAAAAGGAGTTTTGGATTTTGGTTGGTGCGATCCAGATCAAAGAAAGGCGATCAAAAGCTAAGAAGGCTGCGCTGCTGCAAAGGACGACTGCTGATCTTCAAAAGGAGTTTTGAAGATCCTCCAGATCAGATCCAGATCTGATTTTTGGAGATGTGATAGAGAAGAAGAGGATCTCCAGATCCAGCCTGAGTGGATACCGGTAGAGGCCAGGCGCTTGCGTGGCTAGATCCAGAACCTTCCGCTGCATACAGGATCATCAATGGGTAATAGGATTACCCAAATCAAGGTAAATTAAATTTGATTTAATTTATCTTATTTTATTTTATTTATTAAAATAATAAGAATCAGATCTGAAAACATCTTAGATCTGATTTAGATCAAGAGAAAATTTTTTTTGAAATATATCTCTTGATCTGATCAGATCTGAACGAACCTGGTCCGGAAAATCAGGATTTTCCTTCATCACAGGAAGACCTTAGACTTAATGTTTTTTAGAGATTTGATTAGTCTTTTAATAGATTTGTATAGTCATAACCATTATGACTAATCTAGTGGCATGGGTTAGCTCAGATTATTGACCACCTCAGATTAGAACTGAGTCAACAAATATGGCCAGATAAGTGAGACCGGTGGAAGGGATATGCCATTAACTCGATAAGAACGCATTTGAGTCGAGTAGCTCCTAATTAAAAATTAATCGATTGTATCTACCAAACTTACCTTAGACACCAAATTATTGAGCCAGAACCAATCGGGTTAGCCTACAATCCAGACTCTAACCACTGAGCCTAATTAGGTCTTAGCTTGATCGATCACTCACGTGACTCGATCTTGACCCAGACTTAATCCTATTAGGCTGATCAATTTAAGCACTGTTGATCCCATCTAACCAACTCTTGATTCGGTTTGATCAACCGCTTAGACCTAATTAAGCTACCCTAGTCCGAACCTAATTTTATGAACATGTTTTAGATCTAAAAATTCTCAATTTTAGACCTAATATATTTTATAATCTTAATTTTTAATTAAGTTTAGGGTTCATAAATAAAATATGTAAATAAGATCCTAAGGTTTTGGGATCTAGGGTTTTGCAGAAAATAAGTTTTCAATTTTTGATTAAGGACGGATGTGCAGCACCCCTACACATCATAAGAACATCCCATCGAATGGAAGAAGAGGGTCTTTAAACCCTACTTTGTTCTTATGATCGGATGGCCAAGGAGAATGCCTTAATCAGAAATACAACTAATCTACAAAACTAATTAGATCTAAGCATATATCTCATATAAAAATTGATCTAATTAAAATATATTTTGCATACATCTCATGTATCATATCATGCATATTTTTTAGATCTAAATTATCTCATAATCATCTAAAAAATTAAATTTAAATTTGATCACATCAAATAAAATTTAATCTAGACCTTTTGTAGAACTATTTTACAACTAGTCTAAACATGCAACTATCATATCTCATATGAACAAATTAAATTTAATTTATTTTTTATTTTTAGATCTGATTATAATATTTATAAGATAAAAAACTAATAAATAAATATATTTTAAAATTATATTTAATTAAATAAAAATTATGATTATACTAGACTATACATAGAACAATTCTATTCCTAGTCTAGTTATGTATCTCATACATTTTAGATCTAGATTAATTAATTTTTTAATTTTTTAGTTTTAGATCTAATTACATCTTATGTGATATATAAAATTATTAATTTATTAGATTAAATTAGATCTAAATAAATTTTATGCAACCTGGCTCTGATACCAATTGAAGGAAAAAATCAGATTTTCTGGGTCAGGTTCGTTCAAATCTGATTGGATCGAAAGCCATATTTCAAAAATTTTTTCTTAGATCTAAATCAGATCTGACACTTTTTAAATCTAATTTTATGATCTAATAAATAAGAAAATTAAATTAAATTAAATCTAAATTAATGTTACCTTGTTTGTTGGGTAATCCGATTACCCTTTGATGATCCTACTGATTGCCTAAGGTTCTGGATCTAGCCATGCAAGCGCCTGGCCTCTATCGGTATCCACTCAGATTGGATCTGAAGATCTTCTCCTTCTTTATTACATCCCTAAAAATTAGATTTGAATCTGATTTGGAGGATCTTTGAAACTTCTTTCGAAGATCTGCTGTCGTCTCTGCAGTAGTGTTGCCTTCTTTCTTTTCTCGTCAGCCTTTCCTTGCCTGGATCGCACCAAACTGAAGCCCAACTTTCCTTGGGCGTGGAGAGGAGAGAGAGGATCAAAAGATGGCATGGAGGAGGGAGAGGGGCAGCCTTGGAGCATGGCTAGCAGAAAGCTCTCTAAAAGTTGGGCATAGATAGGGTTTATTTATAGACCCTGCTGCGCCATGCAGTGCTGCATCATCTCGATCAATCGTGTTGCTTCATGCAATTAGATCTAAATCTAATTGATGAAATGATATCACCTGATCTAATCAAATGAGAGTCCCATAGATTCATCCTTAGATGGTGCCTAAGACTGGTCAAAGTCTGTGTCTAGGGGTCATTTAAGTTGAATCCAAGAAGCAACGTGGAGTCCCATCCGCATGGGACTCCAGGCGTCCCTATCCATGGGTGCATGCCATCCTAGGCATGCACCCTCTCCTTTCCAAATTCTAGTGAGGAGATAAGCCCCTATCTGCTCTTCAATAAGTGCATGACACATGGGTAGATGTCCAAGAGTCAAAGGTCAACATTTGACCAAAGTCAAAGGACAAGAATTAGCAGGTGACAAAAAATGGTAGGTGTTGTCTCAAATTTATCTCATAAATTAAGACAACCCTTTTCTAACTTGGACAAGCTCCAGTCAGATCAGGTAAAGGTATTTGAGTGAGCACAAACATATTTGGCTCAATCGAGATAACTTTTCATGATAATAAAAGAAGAATGTTAGGTTCAATCGTGTGCTAGCACGATTTTCTTGAACCTAATTGAATCTAATTCAAATCAATTAAATTGGATTAGTCCAATTGATCATATCCAGATCCAAACTCTTATTTATGTGATCCAGTTAGCTTCAGTTCTATTTGGTAATGGGATATGTCATGATCTCCATCATCGACATCATCGAAACTCCTTTCGATGGATCAGAACTCTTCTAATTCAGACAACTGGAATGATCAATTATCTAAATCATTCTAATTGCTCCCAAAATCCACCAGTGACACCTAGCAGTATATGGTGGCAATCCATCAAAACTAAAAATGAACCTCTTGGTGCGGCTACCTATGTGACTAAGTTCTTCTATCTTGAGCCTCGATCAGATTAGGGTTAAGGTGAACTCGTCAAACCCTAATTTCTATCATATGATTTAATCATTCGATTCAAGTTCGATATGAAAATCTTAATAGAAACTCTTTCTATTATTTCACTTTCTGCCATGGCCATGGGCTTATGGACTTGATTCTCATGATCATCATAAGGCTGCTCCTCGTTCACTGAGGTAAATAGATTCCATCTTAGTGCAATCCAATTCCAACAATGAACATGCTATAGCCAACATACACCTTAGGATTCTGAATGGCTAGGAGATTGAGTCATGGTGTAGTCAAACTATAACACCCTCAAGGTGAACTGCCGATGCACCTCAGGTCAAAGAACCAGACACACCACTATAGCTTTGAGTCAGTCATCAATGAGAAGGTAGACTTCTTTATGACTACTCGAGGTGATCATGCTCGGTGCCCTTATTTTCTAATGAGTACCTGTACTCTCGCTCCAATATCTCTACACCATAGACTCAAGACTCATCTACTATGAAGAAGTAATTATACACTAATCTTCCAGATCAATCACCATCCTCATGATGATCCTACGATCAGGAGCCTTTTATGAGTTAATAAATGAAAATTCATGTCTTAAATTTTCAACTCTTAAAAATATGAATTATCATTATCATTAACTCAAGGGATGTATCACAGACGCTAAATACACATTTATGTTAGAAAATAACCCATTTTATTATATATAATCAAAATTATAATTTTACCCCTAGAAGTGTATTACAAGTGTCAGTCAATTATGGCTTCTAGGGCACACATATCTAACAATCACAATATTCAGAACCTACGTGAATATGGTTATCGCATAATTCATTCCTTTGACCTTTATGCATAAGATGACCCAGGATTTAACTGTCAACCATGGAAGATTCATCCAAATCATATCTCAAAGCAATTAGTCCTATAACCCCTCACAAGAACTACCCTGGCCAAGGATTTGCTAAACTGAAATACTATTAAACACATCTTCTGAGTTCATGAGTAGTCAATCCCATCTTGACTCACGCACCAACTCAAGTACTTGACTGTACCTAGAAATCTTCTGCCTCTGAATTAAAAATTTAGATAGTTTGGCACCAAAACATAGTGAGTTGCTTGAAAGTCACCATGGTGATCTCAGATCAGAGAGATACTTATGCCCATATTCCATCAGAGCAACTCTTGATAGTAGAAAAGCTCTGGAGTTGGTCTCATGTAGTGCAGATGTACCCTTACATCTCACCTGCATGCCATACCATTGTCTCCACACTCCTTAGTTAAGAGGACAACTAACCTATGTGGCATACAATGACCTATACTCGATAAACATTATTGTCCTTGGTAATAATGTATCATTTGATCGTGAACTTATTTAAAGACTAAATGATAAATCCTTCTTTGTCGATTCTAAATAGTCCTAAGAACTTCATCACAACAAACAGAAGTTCATTAAAAGATGAAAGATTTATGATGAAAATGCCAAAATAATTTTTATCTAATTAATAATTTATATATAATTACATAAATTAACTCAATCATCAATAGGCTGATGATTAGCTTTGAGACACTATTTCCAATGTGATATCCCCACACTATAGGTAATAAAAATTTGGTTGTCATCTTAGTTCTCCATTAAGGACTTGGATGAAGCATCGTACATCATAGGGATGAAGATTTATAGGGATAGATTTAAGAGGATGCTTGGGTTATCCCAGTTCACGTACATAGATACTGTGCTGAAGAGGTTCAGTATGGAGAATTTTAAAAAGGACTATCTTTCGATAGGCCATAAATTTCTCTCTCTAAGAAGGATTGTCCGACAACTCCTAAAGAGAGAGCGTATGAGTAAAGTCCCATATGCTTTAATAGTGGGATCTATCATATACGCCATGATATGTATGAGATCAGATATGGTATACTCTCTAGGAGTAGTAAGTAGATACCAGTCTAATCCTGAAAAAAATTACTAAAAAGTGGTTAAAGTCATACTTAAGTATTTATGAAATATTAAGGACCAATGGTTAGTTATGGCGAGTCAGATATGAAACTTGTGGGGTTCATAGACTCCAACTTTCAGTTTGACCATTGTGATAGTAGAAGTATATCGAGTTATATCTTTACTTTAAATGATGGAGCCATCTATTAGAAGAGTTCCAAGCAGCATACTGTGACAGACTCTATTTGCGAAGCAGAGTACATCGCAGCATTAGATATCGTGAAGAAAGTTGTGTGGCTAAGTAAATTCATCACCAAGCTTGGAGTAGCACTTTTTCTTGATCGTTCGATCCTGCTCTACTGTGATAGCATTGGTGTTATTGCTCAGGCGAAAGAACCCAAGGCACACTAGTGGATGAATCACATATTGCATCGCATCCACCTGATCTGGGAGATCGTGGATCGAGGTGACATCGATCTTCAGAAGATTGATAAAAAGAAGAACCTGGCTGACCCCTTTACTAAAGCACTAGCAATAAAGGAGTTTGAAAACAACAAGTCAAAGATGGATATTAGATACTATACTGAGTGGCTTTAGGACAAGTGGGAGCTATTAGAAAAAGTGTCCTAAAGTCAATCATCATCCTATTGACGATTGAGCTATATTATAGTTGTAATTGATTTATTAATCAATAAAATATTTTTTTTGACATTTTCATCATAAAGTTTTCATCTTCTAATAAACATCATTATTGTGATGTAGTTCTTAGGACTATTTAGGTTTGATAAAGAGAGGATTTATGGATTAGTCTTTAAAATTATTCACAACCAAATGATGGACTATTAATAAGGACGACAACATCTATCAAGCATAAGTTGTAGTGTATTATATAGGTTGGTTGTCCTTTTAACTAAGAAGTATGGAGATACTAGTATGGCATACATGTGAGATATAAGGATACATTGTTATTGAACGTGACCAACTCTAGAGCATTCTGCTATCGATAATGTCTCTGATGGGATATAGGTATAAGTGTCTCTTAGACCTAAGATCACCTTAGTAACTTACAAGCAACTCACCGTGCTTTGGTACCAGACTAACTAAATTTTTAATTTAGTAATAGAAGGCTTCTAGGCAAAGTCAAGTACTTGTAAAGTTGGTGTGTGATCAAGATGGAATTGACCACTCTAAGAGTTGGAGAAGAATGTATCACTGTATTTCAACATGGCAAAACCTTAGCTAGGATAATCTATAAGATGAATTTGATATTTTGAAATACAATGTGGATAACCTGATCAGAGTTGATAGTTGAACTTTAAGGTGTCCTATGAGCATTTTGGTCAAGGGGATACATTATATAGAAACTATATCCAAATGGGTTCTAAGGATGTTGTTCTACACATTCGACCTATTCGACCGTCGGATACCATTGCTAGATGGTAACTTCGATTGGTATAGAAATTTATTCTTATGCTACCGACTTAGGTTTGGACCTATGGAGTCACACACATTAGAGTTCGTGATCTGATCGGATGGTTGATAAATGATTGAGAATCATTCTAGGGTTAAACATTCAATACGATTAATGTTTAACCTAGTGCATGTGTTGCAGGAGGATAGATTAGCAATTGAATTTCTAATTGACTTAATTTGATTAAGCCAGAGGATTGAGATTAAGTATAACAAAATATAATTTAATTAGATTTAGTTTGGGCTTGATTGGATCAAGTGCAATTGGTTTACTGGATAAGCGAAGTGCAAGGAAGAGCTAGTCCTAGTTCAATTAGAACTTAGGTCAACCCAATTTCTAATCTAATTAAAAATTAAATTAAAATTAAATCTAATTAAATCTAATTTAATTAGATTCTTAATTGGATTAAGACCTATTCTAATTGGGTTAAATAAATTCTGATTTTATTTGGTCCAAAAATCAAGTTGGACCAATTCAAATAGGAAGTCCTAGTGAGACTAGGACATGTGTCAACCCAATCTCTAATTTAATTAAAAATTAAATTAAAATTAAATTTGATTTAATTAAGGTTTTGGTTGGACTAAGACCTATTCTAATTAGGGTAAAATTATTGAAAAATGTGTCCTAAAGCGAATCATTTAAGTAGTAGATGATTGGAATTAGTATATGAATTATCTAATAATAATAGTTATTTGGCTGATTCATCATAAAAGTTCTATATTTCTTAAATGAAATTCTAAATTATGAAGAAATTCTTAGAACCATAATCAATCGATAAAGGAGGATTTATTAGATGGTTCTTAAACTATTCATGATCAAATGATAAATTATTAATAAGGACAATAACTTATCGAGTGTAGATCGCTGTATGCCATATGCATTGGTTGTCCTTGTAACCAAATGGTGTGAAGACACTGGTATGGTATTCAGGTGAGATATAGGAGTACATCTATACTGAACGTGATCAATGTAGCACTCTACTGTCAAGAGTAGTTGGCTAAGGTCAATGGGTATAAGTGGCCCTCTGACCTGAGATCACCACGGTGACTTGCAAGCAACTCATTGTACTTTGATGTCGGACTGCCTATATTTCTAATATAAGTTTGAAAGATTTTTGGGTATAGTCAAGTGCTTGTTAAGTCATTGTATGAGTCAAGATGGGATTGACCACTCCTGATTAAATTTAGAAAGTGAATATCTCGCTGTGTTTCAATTTAGCAAAATCTAGGCCTGGGTAATCCTCGTAAGGTGTCACGGGATTTGCAAAATTTTGAGACACAATAGAGATGACTTATATGAGTATTTGACTGCATACTCAAAGTCATCTTAAGCATTATTAGTCATAGGGATGAATTATATGGTAACCATGGGCTAGGCTTTTAAGAATGTTACTTTGCATACATTTGATCTATCCAAACGTTGGGAACCATTGCTAGATGATAACTTTGATTGATATAGAAATTAGTTTCTATGCTACCAGCTTAGGTTTAAACCTTTGGGGTCACACACATTAGAGCCTGTAATCTGATCAAATGGTTAATTAACAATTGAGAATCATTTAGAGGTCAAACATTCAATGCGATTGATGTTTGACCTAATGCAAGTGCTGCAGGAGGATCGATTAGCAATTGGATTGCTAATTGGCTCAATTTGATTGAATGATTAGGTTGAGATCAAGTTTAATTAAATTAAATTTAATTAAAATTAGTTTAGATTTAATTAGATTAAGTCTAATTGGTTTATTGGATAAGCCAATTGCAAGGAAAGAATAACTCCTTGTCTGACTAGAACTTGGGTTCACCTAATTGATTTAGCATTTAAATTAGATTCAAATCTTGATTTAATCTAATTTATTTAGACTTCTAGTTGGACTAGGATAACCTTTAATTATATTACATTTAATCTAATTTAAATATAATTTAAATTAGGTTTAAATAATTTTTACCTAGTTAAACAAGAGGAGTCCCAGTTGGACTGGGACTCTCTCTATTTTTCTTGCGGCTAAGAGCCCATGCCCACCTTAACTAATTCTGATGTTTACGTGAATTATTCCCATGCCCAAGAGGCTTCTCCATGCCCCTAATTCAGATTTTTGGGAGTTTGTTTTGACTTGGTCAAAACTAGAAAGAGTTTGGGATTTGTTTCCTACTTGGAAGAGTCCTCTTTGACCAAATCTCTTCCTTCTTGTTTTGGATTCATCTACCCACGCCCTCCTTTTATGTTCCACCCTATTTTCTCTTTATTTTGTTCTTGAGAATCAGTGGTTACATGGAAAAATAAGTGAGAGGGGCATCCAAGAGTTAGATGCCCCACAGAAGTCCTCCTTTGACTAGGTTTTGACCTAGTTTTGCAATATAAAGGGGATGCCTCTTTCTTTGACCATAGAGGATGTGATAAATATTAGAAAAATCATGAAAAATTAGAGAAGAAGGAGGAGAAGGCATGAAGGATTTGTGGTGCCAAGATTCTTGAGAAGAGCCCTCAATTAAGACATCAAAGGTTGATGTCATGAAGAGATAACGTAAGAGAAGAATGTCTTCTCTTATATTTTTCTTTTATATTTATCTCTTCCTATTTTATTTATGATTTTTATATGATAAAAATATGAGAGAGAGAGAGAGAGAGGATTTAGGTGTGGGGGTGAGTGCTCCTTGTTGTTGGAGCATGGTGTTAATTTTTGGACATGATTTGATCATGTCCTGATGAGAGAAGGAGAAGAGAAGAAAGGTCTTCTCTTAGGGTTTCTTGGAGAACCCTTCCTCTCCAATTTTTGTGAGAATTTTATATGATGAAAATAAAAAATATTAGATCTAGAAACTTAAGAAAAATCCTAGAGGAGAAGGTCTTCTCTTATTTTAGCATAGAGATGTTTTCAAGATATTAATCGTTGATGTCCTGAAGGAGAAGACTTGTCATCTCTTAGGATTTATTTTTTCATGTCCTTATTTTTTGATTTTTGGAAGATCCAAGGGTTGGATTTCTTTCTTATTCCTCCTCATGTTCTTTGTCTCTTGGAGTGTTGGAGAGATCCAAAGAATATGTATTTGATTGACCATCAGGAGGGATTCGCAAGAAGCTAGCACTTCGAGCGGATCTTCATTCGATGAATCTCCGATTTATGTTGTCGGTTTGTGTGGATCACCTGTAGAGACTGGATGCATGTGTAGCCCGAAAGAAAATAATGAAATTCAACTATAGTATTCTCGACCCGTGCAAAGGTAAGAGCTCTGATCTCTTAGTAATCTAGATATGATTTAGGATTAGATCTAGAATTATTCTAGATCTAGGTATTGATATGATTAATACCACTTATGATTAATTTAATTTTAAATTTATATTTACATCATAACATGTTATAAATCCTTGATGTAGGATTTTATAATTTGATTACATATATATTGTAGATTAAACTATTTAATCTATGTCTTCTATTGTTTTAATTTTGAAAAAGTTTTGAAATCTATGCATGAAACCCTGCATATTTTCCGTCAGTGGTATCAGAGCACCTAGGCTCTTTTATAACATATTCAAGTATGCTTAAGAATAAATCTAAAAATTAAAATTAATTAAAATCACACATACTGCCATAAGATTATCCTGCTGTAAGGTTAACCCCTTACAATGAAAAGGTTATCCTAGTATGTACTGATCTAAATCTAAATCATGAATAATTTAGATTGGATCTAAAAAAAATTTATGATTCAATTTTTTAATTTAAATCTAAAGTTAAATAGATATTAAAATTATTTTAAATTATTTAGATTAGATCTAAATAATATTAGGATTGCATATACTATCATATGGTTGTCCTGCTGTAAGGTTTACCCCTTACAGTGGAAAGATTATCCTAGTATGTGCTGATCCAAGAAACCTAAATTATAAATATATTAGATGAGATCTAAAATAATTTATAATTTATTTTTAAATTTTAAATATAATTTTAAATGGTTTATGATCTAATCCATATGATGTGTTTTATGTTTAGATCTAGATCCTCTTATTACATATGTTGATATGTAATTTTTGTTTTGAATCTAGAATGTATATGTATGACATATTTATTTTACAGAATTTAAATTAAGAACTTACTTTCTACAAAATCCTAGATTCAAAATCCTAGGACATGATCTAAATAATAAAATAAATCAAATCTAAAACCATGTATTGAATATGATTCAATGTAAATTATTTAAGAAACTAGTTCTAAGGTTCCATAAACCTAAACTTTGAACTTAATTAAGAATTAAGTGATGGTTTAGGATCTAGGTTTGTTATTTAAAGATCCTAAGATAATTTTATAAAACTTGAGTTAAAGGGTAATGGGTTAGTTTTGATCAGGTCATTAACTGGGTTAGACCTAGGGTTAGATTAAATATGGACTTAGTTAAGAAATTGATCAAATCTAATTAATAGTTAATTAGGATTAGGTCATTTTTTTTCTTTAGATCAATTCAATAGTTGTAGTTGATCAAAGTTCATATATCTAATAAATGGACCTGATCGTGGCTCAGTGGTCGAGCTCAAGTCTTTAGGCAGACCAAATCAAAACTGATAGAACAATTAGTGTCTAAGATAAGTTTGGTATTCTAGATCGGTGGTTTTTAATTGGCAGCCCACTTACCTAGCCATTTCTGATGGTGTCTAAGGCAAGCCTTAGCAGACACTCCCACCAATCATACTTACCTGGTCAATATGGTTAATCAGCTTTTGATTAGGTTGCTTATTGATTCAAGCTAACCCATGTCACATAGAAAATCAGTGAGACTGATTTCATAAATGTGAGATTGATATAGGTTCCCATGGACCAAAATTGATCCTAATCCTCATTAGTGACTTGTGAAGTCAGTGGGAGGACTTGACTTGGTGAAGTCAGTGGGAGCAAATAGGCCCATATCCATTCTATCCTTAAATCACTAGTAATTTAAATTCTTTAAAATTATTAGGTCCTTAAAATGATTAAGTTATGGAGATAACCGAGTCATAGCTTCCTATTAAGGTGTTTGATAATGAGTCCATTAACTCAATAATCATTGGAGGCCCATAGGCCTGGTGCTTGTTGATTAATGGAATTATCATTTATCATATGATGATTTGGATGTATCTCTCTAATGATGGTTAGGTTGACCAACCATAGTTGGGCTTAATCATTAGTTAGTTAGATGCATCAAGTATGCTCATGTTAATGGTTGGACCTAACCGGATCCTTATAGTGGAGGCCCTAGCCTACTGATTGGTTTTTAGGATAAAATTAAATTACTAGAAGTTGTTTGGAGAAACAATTGGTTATGAACCTACCCTTAGATTTACATAGATTGACCAACCATAGTTGGGCTTATGTGCAATCTATGTAGATTATAGTACCTACTAGGGAATTGAAATAATTTTCCAAATTAGAGGTAGAGGCTACCAATTCGAATAAAATAGTGGAAGAATCTTTAGACTAAAGTCCAAGTCTTTAGGCTTAATATAATTCATATACTTAGGTTAATATTCTCTTTTCTTAAATTAAGGCTAAACCCTAATTGCTTCTATCACTGTTAGATAGTGATGACTTATGGAATCCAACTTCAATAATTAGTATCGAGAGTTGAATTTGATTTAGTAGTATGAATGGGTTCGTACTGGGGTTTCTAAGCCCAGTCAAAATAATTAGTCCAAGGTTAACCCAAATCAAGCATAGTGCTTCTAATGTTAGAAGCAGGATCATAGGAAGAAGAATTGTCTTGCTTCACTTGATCATAACAGGCTGAACAAGGGAAAGGAGCAAAAGTTGCTCATTAAAGATGTTATATGATAACACCTTAAAATTTTTCTATAAATAATTCTACTACATGGATATTAGATGCCGGTAGTCTTATGCAATTTATTGCAAAGGCTACAAGTAAGTGAAATATTTGAAAATGGTGAGAAATACCTGAACATTGGGGATGGAAGTCTTGTTCCAATCCTAGTTTTAGAAATTGTCAAGCTTATTTTCAATAGATATCATTTTGAGTGATTGTCACTATTATCCATCGTTTATGATAAATATGATCTCTGATGGTCTTTTGATAGAGATGGTTATCATTTATCAGTAAAGGAGATTGTTGTGATATTATTGTGAATAATATTATGATAATACATGAACAATAAAAAAATAGCATTTAATATTTAAACAGCCTATTAAGTATAATGTACACACCCAAGTTAGATTATGTCATGAATATCTATCTTTGGTATTATAGGCTTAGTCATCTTGACAAGAGCAGGATAAATAGATTAGCTTGAGAGAAAAACCTCGACATCAATAATTGTAAATAATTGATAGCTTGTGAATCTTATTTTCTTAGGAAGATGATAAAGTCACCTTTTACTGAAAAAGATGAAGGAGTCGATAAAGTTCTAAGTCATATACATAGTGATGTATGTGGACTTATAAACTTAAGTGCCAAAGAAGGATATTAGTATTTCATTACAGACGACCTATCTGGGCATGGGTGCATCTGGCCTGAATCATTTAAAATATTCAAATGATTCAATAATGAAAAAGAAAAATAAACTGAAAAGAGCATTAGAACTCTTTGATCAGATCGAGGAGGCGAATACTTATCCAGTAAGTTTATGATATATCTAGGAGAGAATAGGATTCTCTCTCAGTGGATTCTTTTTGAAACACAGTGTATCTGAAAGGTGAAATTGAACTTTGTTAGATATGGTTCAATCCATGATAGGGTTCACTAGTTTGCCTATTTCAAGATTATGCTTTACTGAATATTTATTTTTCTCTAAAAATTTATATCGAGTGAATTTGTTGCATAGACTCCATATTGGATATGGATCGGGCGTAGACCTAGACTCTCTCACTTTCGGATTTGGAGTTGATTAGCCTATGTCAAAGGTTTGCATACAAATAAACTTGAATTCTAGTCCAATAAGTATTTAAGGGTTGTTAATTCTACTATGCTAAAGAACATGAGATGTTCATCAGCAAAAGGGCATTCCTTTTGGAAAGGAGTTCCTTAGAGAAGGAACTGATGCCTATCAAGTTAAACTTGGGAAAGTTCGACTAGTAGAAAATAAACCGACATAATCTAGTAAATCTACAAAATTAGATTTGATCAGATAAAATTTGGAGCCCATTAAAGTAACAACTTTAAGGAGATCTGGTAGAGTACCATATTAGCTAGATAGATACTATTGTATCTAGGTCTAAGATGGTGATCCTGTTGAGCTCGATGAGAACAACAAGAATCTGATCACCAATAGGGATACAATGTAGTGGTCTGACTCTAAGAAGTGGCTTGGAACCATATGATTCAAATTGAAGTCCATAAAAATTAATAGTGTACAGACACTAGTTGATTCACCTGAAGGGATAAAATCCATTGGGTGTGTGATAATTATTACAAAATACTAAATAAAAGCATTAAAATAATATCATATTTAATATTTATTTAAAGAAATTGATATTTTTATTTGTGTTTTACAGTAAAGAAGCCAACCAATGCAAAACACTCAATTTATGGATTCCAACATAATAAATTTTACTCAAATCGGATCTAAAATGAAAAAGTTATGAAGCCCAAAAGCTTAAAAGAAAAAGAAAAATAAAAAAAAATTAGATCGGTGCAGGGGGGACCAATCGGCCGGTCCATGGAAGAAGCATGGATCATCTAACTTATCGCATGCTGAGATGCGATCCAGTTTTTTTACTAACCATCTGAAGCTTCTTTAGGCATGATCAAATGGCTGATATTCATCCCGATCAACATCCAACGGCCAGGACTCCTTCCGCCTTTGATCAGGATACTTCCAGCGTGATTCGATGGCTGCGCCATGCCCAATCCAAGATCCGAGGGTCCCTATTGATTCCGGCATTGATCATGAGGGTTTGTAGTAGTTTTTGATGATTTTTGGGCTGTTTGTTCACAAATCAATGGTCAGGAAGCTTCAAGGTATTGTAATTCGACCAGGACTCGAATTTTAACTCCAAAAATTGCCATAGAACCCTGTTTTCCTCCTTTATTTTAGCCCCCTTACCTCCATAAACCAGGCAGCAAGCCCCCTACACCAAAAATCAAATTTTTCTCTCTTTTTCTCCTCTTTTCCTCTCTCTTAGCCTAAGCCTCCTTCTTCCTTCTTCCATTCTTCTTCTACCATTCTTCGACCAAGAAGCTCTGGACATGCCGGGAGCAAGCAGGTTGTCAATCATGCGAGACTAAGGAGCTAGATTTTGAAAGAGTAGATGAAATCTTCTAAACATGGGTTGTAATTTTTTTTTCTTATCTTTTGTAATTCTTTTTATGCAAGCATATTCTCCTGCCCAGTTTTTAATGAAATTTATCTTTTTATGCATGAGATCTTGATCTTTTGACATGTTTATTATTGATTAAAGATCTAAATAAATTATATTTATTAGGATGGATTGTGATTGGTAGATATAGTCTGTACTTAATTTAATAATTTATTTTAAAGAACAATCATTAAAAACTATATTATTAATTTTTAAGAATTAAAGTATTGAATAGTTTATGATTTCGTAGAGATGGATCATTATCAAGAGATATAATTCATACTCTAAGAAAATAAATTATAATCATAACTAAATTTTTAAAAATAATAAATTTTTATATTAAAAGAATTATTAGAACCATGTTAGAGATGGATTCAAAATTTTAAAATATTTTTTATTAATTTAAAAACCCTAATTAATTAAATATTTGCTTTCTTTTACTTTAATTTGCTAAAATCTTAATTAATTCAACTTGCTTCTTTAAATTTTTTCTTAATAAATTAATTAATTTTATTTTAAATTAAATTGAACGTAACTCAGCCTTTAATCTTTGAGAAAATCAACACCTAACTCGCCACTATTCTAATCCAAAGTAAGTTTGATTTTAATTATTATTTGATGCTTTAACGATAAGTAGTCAAATTTTTCATACCATTATCAAAATTATAGCATGGTTGCTTCAATTAATTAAAAATTAATTAATCAATTTTAAAATAACTAAAAAAAATCTTTTTATTGCTCTTTAATTTTATTTTGTTATTTACTCTCTTTCATATGTAATTTTTTTTGCTTTCTTAGTTTAGATTTTTACTGCTTTACAGACTTAATCACTTGAATTTATTTTTTCTTGCAAAACCACACAATCAAAACCTAAAATACACTCATAAAAAGATAAAATCATAAATCCTAAAAAATCACTAACATCTCAAAATACTTAATTAATTTAGCGAAACCAAAAACATAACTTAAAATTAATTTTTAACATATTTGGATACCTTGTTTGATATGCAATGAATATTTATAATCTACTTTAAGGGCACAACCCATTAAACAAGATAAGGTGGAAATTTGATCACCCTCCCTTAGACCACAAACCACTACCCTTCATATTGCATTGACTTAGATCTTAATTTAAAATCAATTAGATGTTTGCCCCTTAAGGATATTCGAGCTCATTAGGATAAGAAATTCTAGAGTTGGATCGAATTAGGGTTAGTCAGTTTGACTGGAGTCTAAGGCAAGTGGTTTAGGGATGATTAGTTCCAAAAAAATATGGTTTATAATTGATTCCATTAGCTTACCTGGCCAAGCATAATTGGTGTCTAAGGCAAGCAACAGGGGGGACTCCCACCGATCTTATACTTACCTAGTCAGTTAAGTGGCTGATTCTTTACCTGAAGGGCTTAAAGGTGATCTTGATAGTTAGGTGCTATCTAGATCTAGGTTAATCCAAGGATAGAGAGTCCATGCTTACTTAACTTATTTGCTATTATAATTAAAATACTCTCCTCTATCATCTCTAGATCTAGGACTCTTTAGGTCTCTCATCTTTAGAATTCTCTCTCCTTATCTTTTCTCTTATTCTCAAATAAAATAAAATAAAATAAATAATAATTAAAAAAAATTATTTTGATTTAGAATCTTTAATTGAACATGTTGGTGCAGAATCTGATTAATGCCGGATCGAGCTAGAGCTGAGGAAGAGGTCACCATCGATGACCTACAAAATAAAGTCCTATCTGGAGTTGGTGGTGGTGGCTTCGGTAGGACCCTCCAATGATCAAATCAGCTCTTCTGGCAAACAAAAATGGAGTGCTCAAGAAAGAATTCAGCAGAGTTTTGGAAAGAAGAAGAGCTTAGAGAAAATATATCTGGAGGATTCCTTTTTATAGACGAAGCCTATCATAACCATCCAGTAGTGGGCTGCTCGGGGCCATGTGAAATTTATTATGGAGAGAGGTGTCACTCATAATAGATTGATAATGACAGTCATAATCATCCGATAGTGGGATCGTCTATAGCAGACTAATAAATGATAGTGGTAACCATCCGGTAGTGGGATCGCTTATTCATTGAGATTTAATAATCGAAGTTCGAAGGAAGCAGATATTGGTTGGTGAAGAACTTTGACATATATCAATTTTAGAGGAGTTCGAACTTCTAAAAGGAATATAGCTAGAGGGGATCATCGAAGAGGAATACTACTTAAAATTTGAAAGTAATTTGCTGAAGAAATCTAGATGAAGTTTGACTGAAGGAGAAGTTTGGAAGGAGTTCGACTCCTGTAGGAATCCAACTAAAGGAGAGGTTCGAAAGGAGTTCGACTCCTGAAGAAATCTGATTGAAGGAGAAGTTCGGAAGGAGTTCGACTCCTGTAGGAATTCGACTGAAAAAAAGGTCTGAAAGAAGTTTGGCTTCTATAGGAATCTGACAGAAGAAAAGGTCCGAAAGAAGTTCGGCTCCTGTAGGAATTCGACTAAAGGAGAGGTCCGAAAGGAGTTTGGCTCTGGAAGAAATCCAACTGAAGGAGAAGTGTGAAAGGAGTTTGGCTCCTATAGGAATCCGATTGAAGGAGAGGTCCGAAAGAAGTTTGACTACTGAAGGAATCTGACTAAAGGAGATGTCTGAAAGGAGTTCGGCTCCTGAAGGAATCTAACTGAAGGAGAGGTTCGAAAGGAGTTTGGCTCCTAAAAAAATTTGACTGAAGGAGAAGTTCGAAAGGAGTTTGGCTCCTGTAGGAATCCGACTGAAGGAGAGGTCCAAAAGGAATTTGGCTTCTAAAGGAATCCGATTGAAGGAGAAGTTCGGAAGGAGTTCGACTCCTAGAGGAATCTGACTAAAAGAAAAGTTCAGAAAAGAGTTTGGCTCCTATAGGAATCCAACTAAAGGAGAGGTCTGAAAGGAGTCTAGCTTCTAGAGGAATCTAACTGAAGAAGAAATCTAGAAGAAGTTCGGCTCATGGAGGTATCCAACTGAAGGAGAAGTTTCAAAGAAGTTCGGCTCCTAGAGGAATCTGATTGAAGGAGAAGTTCGAAAGAAGTTTTGCTCCTGAAGGAATCCAACTGAAGGAGAAGTTTGATAGAGGAATCCGACTGAAGGAGAAGTCCGAAAAGAGTTCAGCTCTTAGAGAAATCCAACTAAAGAAAAAGTTTGAAAGAAATTCAGCTCCTGGAGAAATCCGACCAAAGGAGAAGTCTAGAGGAGTTTGGCTCCTGGAGGTATTCGACTGAAGAAGAAGTTTGGAAGGAGTTCAACCACTGGAGCAGTTCGATTGGGATCCAACTGTTGGACGAGTTTGGATGGGGTTTGACTGCTAGAGGGAGAATTTTTGATTGAAGCTCTTCCATGATTATCGGTTGCATTAGGCTATGCATCAGACTAGACTTTGGTGGAAGTGGGATTTATCCCTAATAATAGTCTCCCCACTCTCGAGTTTGAAATTCGAAGAAAGAAAGTATAAAAAAGATGACTGTCGAAGTTCTTTTCTGGGCTCTGCACCCATTCAGGTTGAAGCTCGAGGGAGATCTTACCTCCTATTGAGGTTGAAGAAGATCTAATCTCCTGTTGAGGTTGACGTTGAAGCTCGAGAGAGATCTTATCTCTAGTCGAGGTTGAAGGAGATCTTATCTCTTGTTGAAGTTGAAGTTGAAGCTCGGGGGAGGTCTTATCTTCAGCCAAGGTTGAAGGAGATCTTATCTTCTATTGACGTTGAAGTTGAACCTAGGGAAAGATCTTATCTCCAATCGAGGTTGAGAGAGATCTTATCTTTCGTTGATGTTGAAGTTGAAGCTTGGGCAAGATCTTATCTTCAGCCAAGGTTGAAAGTGATCTTATCTTCTATTGACGTTGATGTTGAAGCTCGGGGGAGATCTTATCTCCAACCGAGGTTGAAGGAGATCTTATCTCCTATTGATGTTGAAGTTAAAGCTTGGGAGAGATCTTATCTCCAATCGAGGTTGAAGGAGATCTTATCTCCTGTTGACATTGAAGTTGAAGCTCAGGGAAGATCTTATCTCCAGCTGAGGTTGAAGAAGATCTTATCTTCTATTGATGTTAAAGCTCAGAGGAGATCTTATCTCCAACCGAGGTTGAAGGAGATCTTATCTCCTATTGAGGTTGACATTGTTGATGTTGAAGCTCGAGAAAGATCTTATCTCCAACCAAGTTTGAAGGAGATCTTACCTCCTATTGAAGTTGAAGTTGAAGCTTGGGAGAGATTTTATCTTCAGCCAAGGTTGAAGAAGATCTTATCTTCTGTTGAAGGGTTGGAGCTCGGGAGAGATCTTATCTTCAGTTGAGGTTGAAGGAGATCTTATCTCCTATTGATGTTGAAGTTTAAGCTCGGGAGAGATCTTATCTCTAGCCAAGGTTGAAGAAGATCTTATCTTCTATTGAGGGATCGGAGCTCAGAAGAGATCTTGTCTTCAATTGAGATTGAAGAAGATCTTATCTTTTGTTGAGGTTGACATTGAAGCTCTGAGGAGATCTTTTCTTCAGTTATGGTTGAAGAAGATCTTATCTCCTGATGAAGTTGAAGTTGAAGCTCGGTGGAGATCTTATCTCCAACCGAGGTTGAAGGAGATCTTATCTCCTGTTGAAGGGTTGGAGCTCGAAGGAGATTTTATCTCCAGCCAAGATTGAAGTAGATCCTATATTCTATTAAAGTTAAAGCTCAGAGGAGATCTTATCTCCAGTCGAGGTTGAAGGAGATCTTATCTCCTATTAAAATTGAAGCTCGAAAAAATCTTATCTTCAGTCAAGGTTGAAGGAGATCTTATCTCCTATTAAAGTTGAAGGAGATCTTATCGGGGCCTCTCCTCTCATCTCGTCTAAAATGAACGAGGCCTTCAACTTTGCTCACGTTAGGACGAGGTTCTCCTCCTGTTCCTAATAGGCTGTAGAGGCACATAAGGGCCATTATCAGGGCCTTTTCCCTCATCTCGTCTAAAATGAATGAGGCCTTTGATTTTGCTCATGTTAGGATGAGGTTCTTCTTCTGTTCCTAACGGACCGTAGGAGCACATAAGGGCCATTGTCAGGACCTCTTCCCTTATCTCATCTAAAATGAATGAGGCCTTCGATTTTTCTCACGTTAGGATGAGGTTCTCCTCCTCTTCCTAATGAGCTGTAGGAGCATGTAAGGGCCATTGTCAGGACCTCTCCCCTCATCTTGTCTAAAATAAACGAGGCCTTTGATTTTGCTCATGTTTTAGGATGAGGTTCTCCTCCTATTTCTAATGGACTATAGGGGCATATAAGGGCCATTGTCAGGGCCTCTCCCCTCATCTCATCTAAAATGAATGAGGACTTCGACTTTGCTCAAGTTAGGAGGAGGTTCTCCTCCTATTTCTAATGGACTGTAGGGGCACATAAGGGTCGTTATCAGGGCCTCTTCCCTCATCTCGTCTAAAATAAATGAGGCCTTCAACTTTGCTCACGTTAGGATGAGGTTCTCCTCCTATTCCTAACGGGCTGTAAGAGCACATAAGGGCTGTTGTCAGGGCCTCTCTTCTCATCTCATCTAAAATGAATGAAGCCTTTGAGTTTGCTCATGTTAGGATGAGGTTCTCTTAGGGCCTCTTCCCTCATCTCGTCTAAAATGAATGAGGCTTTCGACTTTGCTCATGTTAGGACGAGGTTCTCCTCCTATTCCTAATGGACTATAGGGGCACATAAGAGCCATTGTCAGAGCCTCTCTCCTCATCTCGTCTAAAATGAACAAGGCCTTCGACTTTGCTCACGTTAGGATGAGGTTCTCCTCCTATTTCTATTGGGCTGTAGGGGTACATAAGGGCTATTATCAGGGCCTCTCCCCTCATCTCATCTAAAATGAATGAGGCCTTCGACTTTGCTCATGTTAGGATGAGGTTCTCCTCCTATTCCTAATGGACTGTAGGGGCACATAAGGATCATTGTCAAGGCCTCTCTCCTCATCTCGTCTAAAATGAATGAGGCCTTCGACTTGCTCATGTTAGGATGAGGTTCTCCTTCTGTTCCTAACATGGCCACTATTGATTGCTTCTTTCCTGTTATCATATAGTTTGTGCACCAAGAAACCATAATATTGAAATGAAGGAGTTTTATTGAAAAAAAATTATCGGTAGTACATCCTCAGATTTTTTGAATTCTAAGGTCATGGGAGCATTGTTCCTTTAAGCTCCTTCAAACAATAAGCTGCAGACCAGACGACCTCCTCCATTTCTTACGGGCCTTTTCAATTTGGGGCAAGCTTCCCCTGGCTCTAAGGCTAAAAGATGGCAGCACGTCGAAGCACTAAGTTCCCCTCAGATAGTGTTGATGATGTCGAGATGTTGCCAATCTACTTATTGTTCCTCCCTCCTTGGGAGTTCTGGCTGTGGCAGTGCCCTCGGTCGATCTTCTCTTGCTTCAGGCCAGTGTCTATGGAGCATTGACGGAGGCATAGTTGTGAAACCTTCTGGGGGGAGAACTTCATCGTGTCCTTCTATCGGGGGCTTCTTTGATGATGAGCTCGAGGAGGAGTTCGGGCTTGCTTGCACTCGGAGGGAGTCCGTGAGCATGGCCGAATTTCATTCGACCCTTCATCAGCTATGGGTTTATTAGACTCGCCCGCCTATCGCTCTCCTATGGCTTCCTCATCTTTCAATTTGAAGGCTTCTTTTGCTCGGGCATATCCCTCAGCCCGAGCTAGCAGATCGGTAAAGTTTTTGGGGTACTTCTTCTCCAGGAAGAATAGCAAATCGTTCTTCTGAAGGCTGCCCTTAAGTGCAGCCATTGCAACATATTGATCCAAATTTCTAACCTCCAATGCAGCAGTATTAAATTGGATAACATAAGCCCGGATTGATTCTTCCTTCTTCTGCTTGATATTCATCAGAGAATCTGAACCACGGTGCGGACATTGACTACTGATGAAGTGAGCTACAAACTGATGGCTTATCTAGTCAAAGAAGAAGATCGTATCCGACTTCAACGTCGAGTACCAGTTTCTTGTTGCTTCCTTTAAGGTAGATGGAAAAGCTCGACATAAGATGGCGTCTGGTGTGCCATGGAGCAGCATCATGCTCTGGAAGGCCTTTAGGTGATCGACCGGATTAGAGGTTTCATCGTAGCTTTCAAATTGGGAAAGCTTGAAGTTCGGCAAAATGGGCTCTTGCATAATTCGGAGAGAGAAAGGAGGGATCGGTGTGGATGTCGTCATGGTGAGTTGGGGCGATGTGGCGGAGTTCCTCAATCCGTTGATCCATCTCCTACAGTTTTTGATCGAGGACGTCATCTCGATCACAAATCTTAGAAGGCTTCCAACTGTAGATAGGGAAGGTCTCTTTTGGAGAAGAATCATGATTCGAACAAGGATCCTCTGCTCTCTGTTTTCCCTTTCTAGTGGCGATGGGTATACTAGCCTAAGTGCTCCTCCTTGGGATTGATTTTTGATATTTCAATGGTGGGTTTCCTAGCAGAACTACCACCTAGGGCTGTCGCATGGCCTGCACCATCTCGGTGAGGCTCTGAACCCATTGCATCAGTAGGTTAAACTGCTCCGAATCTACCATGAGCGTCGATGGAGGAGTTTGAAGCGTCGGTGCTAGAGTAGAAACGGATGGGTCTGGCTCGGATTTGATGGTAGAAGTGGTAGATCTCCAGATAGTTGTCTTCTTTGGAGGCATTTCTTGAGATTGAGGGAGAGGATGGAGATGGACCTTGGAGAAGAAGATCCATAAGATCGATTGAGCACTCATTTAAGAACAAGAAAACCTCAAGAACAAAGGGCACTTTCTCTAGCACTAATCTTGTTGGTGCAGAATTTGGTTGATGCCAGATCGAGCTGGAGCTGAAGAAGAGGTCGCCGTCGGTGACCTGTAAAATAAAGTTCCATCCAAAGTCGGTGGTGGTGGCTTCAGCAGAACCCTCCGATGATCAAGTCAGCTCCTCTAGCCAACAAAAATGGAGTGCTCAGGAAAGAGTTCAGCAGAGTTTCGGAAAGGAGAAGAGAGCTTAGAAAAAATATATCTGAAGGATCCCTTTTTAAAGATGAAGCCTATCGTAATCATCTAGTAGTGGGCCGCTCGGGGTCATATGGAATTTATTATGGAGAGAGGTATCGCTCGTAATAGATTGATAATGACAGTCGTAACTATCCGGTAGTAGGGTCACTTATAGTAGATTGATAAATGATAGTTATAACTATTTGGTAGTAGGATCGCCTGTTTGTTGAGATTTAATGTTGAAATTCGGAGGAAGCAGAGGTTGGTTGGTGAAGAACTTTGACATATATCAATTTTAGAAGAGTTCAGACTCCTAAAAGGAATATGGCTAGAGGAGATCATCTCAGAGGAATACTACTTAAAATCTAAAAGTAATCTGCTTGAGGAATCCAGATGAAGTTTGACTGAAGGAGAAGTCCAGAAGGAGTTCGGCTCCTATAGGAATCCGACTAAAGGAGAGGTCCAGAAGGAGTTTAGCTCCTAGAAGAATTCGATTGAAGGAGAAGTTCAGAAGGAGTTTGGCTCTTGTAGGAATTTGACTGAAGGAGAGATTCGGAAGAAGTTCGGTTCCTATAGAAATCTGACTGAAGGAGAGGTCAGAAAGGAGTTCGGCTCCTATAGAAATTTGATCGAAGGAGGAATCCAAAAGGAGTTTGGCTCCTATAGGAATCTGACTGAAGGAGAAGTTTAGAAGGAGCTCGGCTCCTGAAGAAATTCAACTGAAGGAGAGGTCCGAAAGGAGTTCGATTCCTGAAGGAATCTGACTAAAGAAGAAGTCCGAAAGGAGTTCGGCTCTTATAGGAATCTGACTAAAGAAGAGGTTCGGAAGAAATTTGGCTCCTATAGAAATCCAACTGAAGGAGAGGTCCGAAAAAAATTTGGCTCCTAAAAGAATCTAACTAAAGGAGAAGTTCGGAAGGAGTTCGACTCCTAGAGGAATCCGACTAAAGAAGATGTTTGGAAGAAGTTCGGCTCCTGGTGGAATCTGACTGAAGGAAATGTCTGGAAGAAGTTCGACTCCTGGAGGAATCAGACTGAAGGAGAAGTCCGAAAGGAGCTCGGCTCCTGGAGGAATCTAACTGAAGGAGAAGTTCGAAAGGAGTTTGGCTCCTGAAGGTATTCGACTGAAGGAGAAGTTCGAAAGAGTTCGACTCCTAGAGGTATCCGACTGAAGGAGATGTTCGGAAGAGTTTGGCTCCTGGAGGTATTTGACTGAAAGAGAAGTTTGAAAGAAGTTCAGCCACTAGAGGAGTTCGACTGCTGGAGGAGTTCGGCTGGGGTCCGACCACTAAAGGAAGAATTTTCGATCGAAGTTCTTCCGTGATTTTCAATTGCATTAGGCTAAGCATCAGACTGGACTTTGGCGGGAGTGGGGTTTATCCCTAACAGAACATATTAGAATAACCAAAAAATTCAAGATGGATCTCGAGAGTAGAGTAGATGAGTTATCCCAAAAATTAAATTATTTTATAGCCAATGTAGACCAAGTGTTTGCTTCCATGTGCAACAACTGCAATGCACTAGACCATGTCATAGAGGAATGTCCCTTCCTGATGAACCAAACTGATAATAATCATGCATAGGTGAATGCAGCCTATCAAAGACCTATCAATGATCCATATGCATCAATCTACAATCCAGGGTGGAGAAACCATCCAAACTTTTCTTATTTACAAAACACTAATTCAGGCAATACTAATCAACAATCCAATTTTTCTTGGCCCCCAGGATCAAATTCAAATAGACCTACTGTCAATCAATCTTACTCAATACCCAACCAACCATTGAACAATCCAACTGATCAAAGGCTTAATTCAATAGAAAAAACCTTGGAAGCCATGATGAAATCACAAAACGATCTTACCAATCAACTTATAAATTCATACTCTCAAGCCATTGCCCATCCAGAAATGCAGATGGGTCAGATATCTATGACTCTTAGTGAAAGAGAAAAAGATAGATTGCCAAGTCAACCTGAGGTTAACCCTAAAACTCAAAACAATCAGAAACCTCAGCAAGGAGCTCAGATTAACCAATTAAATGATATTCATATACTAAGATCTAGGAAACAAATAGATAATCATGTGGGTACATCTAAAGCATCAGAAGAAGAAATAGAAAATCCACCATCTGATCCTATATCTGAACAGTGCCAGTCTGAAGAACCTAAAGAAATAGAACCTGATTCACTAGTAGAGACTGAACTAGAATTAGTTGGACCAATACCCAAGATTGTAGCACCCTTTCCTAATAAACTACCTAAGATTGTAGAACCCTTTCCTAAAAAACTTAAGTCCAACCGAAACTCTACCCAGCTAAATAAAATTTTGGAGGTCTTTAAGCAAGTAAAAGTAAATATTTCTTTGATAGATATGATCCAACAAGTTCCATCATATGCTAAATTTCTTAAGGACTTATGCACCAGGAAAAAGACCACCAATGTACCTAAGTGAGCCTTCCTGGCAGCTAGTGTGAGTTCATACCTGTCAAACCATATGCCAGTGAAATACAAAGATCCAGGTTCTCCCACTATTTCTTTTATCATAGGAAAAACCCTTATTAATAAGGCTATATTAGACTTAGGGGCGAGTGAAAACATATTACCTTATTTGGTTTATGAAAAGTTAGAGTTGGGAAAATTAAAGCCTATAGGAATGACTTTACAATTGGCAGATCGATCTTTGAAAGTATCAAGGGGAATAATTGAGGATGTATTAATTAAGGTTGGTGATTTCATCTACCCAGTGGACTTCGTGATTTTAGAAACTGAACCTATAATAAATCCAAATGGCCACATCCTAGTATATTAGATAGACCATTTCTAGACACAGCCAATGCCCAAATCAACTATCGAAATGGTCTAATGAAACTCTCCTTTGGTAATATGAGTACAAATTTGAATATTTTAACCTATCTGAAACAAATCAAGTAGGTGACCTCAACTTAATACAGAACAAAGTTTACGAACCCATTGACCTCAGTGATGAAAAATCTAACATGAAACTATGGATGAATCAAAATTATGAAGAAATCGAGGAGGTCAATGATTTAGCTACAGTTAATAGGGAACTTAGATGGAAACCTCTAGTTGAACCATTGCCTAGACCATTAGCAGAGAAACACCCAAGCTAGAATTAAAAACACTCCCTAAACACTTGAAATATGCATACCTAGGTCCATCAGAAACTTTATCAGGAATTATTTCAGCGGACCTAGACCCTATACAAGAGGAAGAATTATTGACTATCCTTAAGAAAAATAAAGAAGTATTAGGATGGACTATGGCTGATTTAAAGGGGATTAGTCCTTCAATTGTTCAACATAGAATTTATCTATTAGAGGATGCTAAGCCAAAAAGAGAACCCCAAAGGAGACTGATCCCACCCATGAAAGAAGTTACAAAGAAAGAAATAATAAAACTTATTAACAACGGAATAATATATCCAATCTCAGACAGTTCATGAGTAAGCCCAGTACAAGTGGTACCCAAGAAGTCGGGAGTTACTATAGTCCAGAATGATAATAATGAATTGGTCCCAACAAGAGTTCAAATCGGATAGAGGGTCTGCATTGATTATAGAAAATTAAATACAACCATCCGAAAGGATCACTTTCCTCTGCCCTTCATAGACCAAATGTTTGAAAACGACTAGCAGGACATGATTTTTATTATTTTCTAGATGGATATTCGGGATACAACCAGATTTCTATAGCCTCTGAGGATCAAGAAAAGACTACCTTCACCTGTCCATATGGAACCTTTGCCTACAGACGCATGCCCTTTGTGCTGTGTAATGCATTGGCTACTTTTCAAAGGTGCATGACTAGCATTTTCTCAGATATGGCTGAAAGATTTCTTAAAATTTTCATGGATAACTTCTCCATCTTTGGATCCACCTTCACTAATTGTCTTCATCATCTTAAGCTAGTCTTAGAAAGATGTAAGGAGAAGCATCTAGTTCTAAATTGGGAAAAGTGCCAATTTATGGTTAAGGAAGGCATAGTCCTTGGCCATATAATTTCAAAAAGAGAAATTGAAGTAGATAAAGTCAAGGTAGATTTAATTGAAAATCTTTCACCACCAAAATTGATAAAAGAAATTCGCTCTTTTCTTGGACATGTCGAATTCTATAGAAGATTTATCAAAAATTTTAGCAAAGTGGCTCGACCATTAACTAATCTGTTAGCCAAAGATATCAAATTTGACATCACACTTGAATGTCTCGTGTCCTTTGAAAATTTAAAGAAAGAATTAACCTTGACCCTAATTATTCATCCACCTATTTGGACTCAACCTTTTGAGCTCATGTGCGATGCATCTGATCATGCCATGGGAGCTATACTAGGTCAAAAGATCGATCAGCTACCTCGAGTGATCTATTATGCTAGTAGGACCTTAAACGAAGCACAACTTAATTACTCAACCATTGAGAAGAAATTTTTAGCTATGATATTTGCATTAGAAAAATTTAGGACCTATTTAGTGGGTTCTCATATAATTATCTATACTGATCACTTAGTTATTAGGCACCTTATCTCAAAGAAAGATGCTAAAGCATGCCTAATTAGATGGATCCTACTCTTGCAAGAATTTGACCTAGAGATCGGGGATAAAAAAGGTACTAAAAATGTAGTGGCAGATCATCTATCTCATCTAGCAATCGCACCAACTGAGGATATATCCATTAATGAGTCCTTCCCTAATGAACAATTACTATAAGTGACATTAGAACCATGGTATGCTGACATAGTGAATTTCTTAGCCACTTACCAAATTCCCATGCATTGGACCACTCAGACAAGAACCAATTTTTCTCTCAGGTAAAATATTTTATTCAAACAATGTCCTTGCCAGATCATCAGAAGATGAATCCCAGATGAAGAAGTTAGGAGCATTTTATCCTTTTGCCATGATCAAGCTTGTGGTGGTCATTTCAATGCTAAAAGATTGCAGTTAAAGTGCTCCAATGTGGATTCTATTGGCCTAACCTATTTAGAGATGGTCATAAATGCTGTAAAAATTGTGCTAGGTATCAACAAATATGTCGGATTACAAAGAAAGATATGATGCATATGAATCTCATTTTAATTGTTGAAATATTTGATGTATGGAGAATAGACTTCATGGGACTATTTCCGAAATCTTTTGGAAATGAATACATCTTAGTAGCTGTTGATTATGTATCTAAGTGGGTAGAGACACTGCCATGTAAGAGCAATGATAGTAGGATTGTTATCAAATTTCTTAAAAAAAATATTCTATCCTATTTTGGTACACCTAGAGCTATTATCAGTGATCGTGGAACACACTTTTGTAACTAATCTTTTGCATCACTGATGAAGAAGTATAATATTACCCATAAGTTGGCCATAGCCTATCATCCGCAAACAAGTGGGCAAGTTGAAGTCTCTAATCACCAAATTAAGTTGATTTTAGAAAAGACAATAAGCTCCAATAGAAAAGACTGGTCTTTAAAACTAACAGATGCACTTTGGGCATATCTCATAGCTTTTAAGACTAACTTAGGGATGTTCCCATATAGGCTTGTATTTGGTAAAGCATGTCACTTGCCGATGGAATTGGAACATAGGGCGATATGGGCAATTAAACAATTAAACATGGACTTAGATGCATCCAGTGATCTGAGAAAATTACAAATTAATGAACTTGAGGAAATAAGGAATGAAGCCTATGAAAATGTGAAAATTTATAAAGAAAGAACTAAAACTTTTCACAACCAAGTAATTAATAGAAAATCTTTTATACTTGGACAAAAAGTTCTTCTATACAATTCTAGGCTACACCTATTTCCAGGTAAATTAAGATCTCGATGGACTGGACCATATATAATTAAAGAAGTCTTCTCACATGGGGCTATAGAAATTGAAAACCCAAGTAATGGTGTTACTTTTAAAGTTAATGGACAATGACTAAAACCATTCTTGAAACTACATACTAAATCTAATAAAGAAGCTATGATTCTTTACGAACCTATTTACTCGAATTAATTTTTGGACAAGTCTGGCTAAAGATGTTAAACTTAGTGCTTACTGGGAGGTAACCCAAGTTTTTGCATTTAACATTTTCTTTTTTGTTTTTAGTTTATTTTTCTTTTAGGATTAAGTTGGGGGGAGAACTACAAATCCATACAAGATGAAGAACAAATAAATCCAGACCGAGATCAAAAACATATTACACCAGGTGAACTCTTTTCTTGTTATTTTTCTTGTCTTTTATCACACTCTATTTCTTTCCTCCATTAAGGATAATGAAAATCAAGTTGGGAGGAAGGATAAATAAAAATTTTAAAACTTCTCAAGAATGAGAATAATTAGTCCTATGTACCTAATTTTATCTCGATTTAAAATTTTTTAGGCATTTTAATCGATGATTGATTAATGGTCTAGAGAATTTTTGAAATACTAAGGACTAAATTATTAAGAAAACTTGATAAATGGTCAGGTCTAGAATAGATAAATTTTTGAGTGATTCTAAAAACCTTCTTCTGACCTATATTCGATAAAGAATCTATTTTATATGGGTATGAATAAAAAAGTAATATTATAAAAAAATTATAAAAAAAAATTTGAAGAAAAATAAAATAAAAAGCAAGTTTTAAACATTAGTCTCCCACCGAGTAACCAGGTCCTGTTGCCTAAGTAAGCAATGTTATTCGCATCAAAAAGTCGTCAATGTGAATTTTATGTTCTTCACTTAGCCACTATATTGGGATAGAATTAATAATTCGATGATGTATTTCTTAAACCTCTAACCAAGTATCAACTGACTTTAGGATAACCTAAAGAAACTTTCATATTTTATCGAGTCAGTACATACTTCTATTTTTTTTCTTTACTCGAGGATGAGTAAAACTAAAGTTGGGGGGTGTGATAATTATTATAAAATATCAAATAAAAGAATTAAAATAATATTATATTTAATATTTATTTAAAGAAATTGATACTTTATTTATGTTTCATAGAAAAGAAGCCAACAAATGCAAAGAGCTTGATTTTTGGATTCCAACGCAATAAATTTCACTCAAATCAGAGCTAAAATGAAAATGTTATGAAGCCCAAAAGCTTAAAAAAAAAGAAAAATAAAAAAAATTAGACTGATGCACAATGGACCGACCGGCCGATCCATGGTAGAAGCGCGGACTGTCCAGCTCATCGCGTGCGGTGAATTAGAGCATGCCACATGGCAAACCTAGATTGTTAAGAGGTCAACGGTAATTATATCGTGGCTCATGGGGGTAGTTTCATAATTTCATAGAGCTCCACGCATTCTGGGTGATGTACGCGGTGGTCTACGATGAACCAGGTTCGTGATCGATCTACCAAGCCCAGGATGAGATCGATGGCTATTGATCATTGAGATTTGATCCAACAGTTGAGATTTTGGTGTTAACGAATGGCAGATCTAGCAGTCGGTGAAGATCCGATAGTTGAGATGTGATCCAGTTTTTTACTAACCATCTAAAGCTTCTTTAGGCATGATCGAATGGCTAATATTCATTCCGATCAACATCTAATGGCCAGGACTCCTTCTGCCTTTGATCAGGATTCTTCCAGCATGATCCGATGACTACGCCACACCCAATCCAAGATCCGATGGTCCCTATTGATTCCGACATTGATTAGGAGGCTTTGCAGTGGTTTTTGATGATTTCTGGGCCATTTGATCATAGATTAACAGCTAGGAAGCTTCAAGGTATTGTAATTCAACTAGGACTCAGATTTTGACTCCAAAAATTGCCCCAAAACCCTATTTTCCTCCTTTATTTAAGCCCCCTTACCTCCATAAGCCAGGCGGCAAGCCCCCTATGCCAAAAATCAATTTTTTTCTCTATTTTTCTCTTCTTTTCCTCTCTCTTAGCCCAAGCCTCCTTCTTCCTTCTTCCGTTCTTCTTCTACCATTCTTTGACCAAGGAGCTCTAAAGATGCCAGGAGAAATTAGATTGTCAATCATGCACAGCTAAGGAACTAGATTCTGGAAGAGTAGATGAAATCTTCTAAACATGGGTTGTAATTTTCTTTTCTTATCTTTTGTAATTCTTTTTATGCAAGCATATTCTCCTACCTAGTTTTTAATAAAATTTATCTTTTTATGCACGAGATCTTACCCTTTTGGCATGTTTATTATTGATTAAAGACCTAAATAAATTATATTTATTAAAATGAATTATGATTGCCAGATACAATCCATACTTAATTTAATAATTTATTTTAGAAAATAATCATTAAAAGTAATGTTATTAATTTTTAAGAATTAAAGTATTGAATAGTTTATGATTTTGTAGAGATGGATCATAATGAAGAGATATAGTTCATACTCTAAGAAAATAAATTATAATTACAACTAAATTCTTAAAAATAATAAAATTTTACATTAAAAAAAATAAATATTTTTCAAAATTAGAACCATGTTAGAGATGGATTCAAAATTTCAAAATATTTTTGACTAATTAAAAAACCTTAATTAATTAAATATTTGCTTTGTTTTACTTTAATTTACTAAAATCTTAATTAATTCAACTTGCTTCTTTAAATTTCTACTTAATAAATTAATTAATTTTATTTTTAATTAAATTAAATATAACTCAGCTTTTAATTCTTGAGAAAATCGACATCCGACTCACCACCGTTGTAATCCAAAGTAAGTTTGATTTTAATTATTATTTGATGCTTTAATGATAAGCAGTCAGTGAGAATGGATTTTCAAAAGATTAGAGTAGCGTAAATGGGATGGTAAAGACCTTAAAGCCCATTTGGCTATTACGTCAAAATTCGAACATACGTTTTGAACATATGTCTTTATTATGAACAAAGACAAATCTTGCATTTATAATTGGGCAAAATGTTCTATAGTGTTATTCCTTGTGTTGTTTAAGAATGAAATTCTCTTAATCGAAAATGGCATTTCAGCATTGCAAGAAATAAAGGTTTAGCTATCATCTTATTTCTCCATGTACGTGACCAGACAATGATATACTCACTAGAGATAGTGAGCAGATATTAGTGTAATCTAAGTGAGAGCCACTGGAAGATTGTATAGATAATTCTTAAGTATTTATAAAATACTAAGGTTCAGTGACTCAAATATGAAAGTATTGACTTAAAACATATGGATGTTCTAATTTCAGTCAAAGCAAGATGACAATAAGAGAATGTCGGATCGTACTCTATTATAGGAGCAATCTGCTGGAAAGTTTCAAGCAGAATATTATAGCCTATTCAGTTAGTGATGTAGAGTATATCGTGACATATGATGCTGCCATGTAAGCTATACAGTTGCTGAGGTTCATTAGCAGGTTGGAAGTGGCACCCTCCACCAATGGTCCAGTTCTATTATAGCACTGGAGCCATAGCTTAGACTAAAGAACCCAAGGACTAGCATATTCTGCATCACTATCATCTTTGATTTTAGATCAGGATGACATCGATCTTTAGAAGGTCAAAGTAAAAGGAGAACTTGATCGACCCATTTCTTAAGGCCTCGAAACTAAGGAGTTTTACGAACTCAATTGAAAGATAGGATATTTAATATCATTCTGATCGACTTTAGTCCAAGTAGGAGTTGTTGGAAAATATGTCCTAAAGTCAATCATTTAAGTAGTAGAAGATTGAAATTAGTATATGAATTATCTAATAATAATAGTTATTTGGTTGATTCATCATAAAAATTCTATCTTCCTTAAATGAACTCCTAAATTATGATGAATTTCTTAGAACCACAATCAATCGATAAAAAAAAATTTATCGAATGGTTCTTAAACTATACACGATCAAATGATAAGTTATTAATAAGAATGATAACTTATCGAGTGTAGGTCACTGTATGCCATATACGTTGGTTATCCTCATAATCAAGTGATGTGGAGACACAGGTATGGCATCCAGGTGAGATGTAGGAGTACATCTACAATGAACATAATCAATGTAGCCCTCTACTATTAAGAGTAGCTAGCTAAGGCCAATGGATATAAGTATCCCTCCGATCTGAGATCACCATGGTGACTTGCAAGCAACTCATTGTACTTTGGTGCCGAACTATCTATATTTTTAATATAGGTTCAAAAGATTTTTAGGTACAGTCAAGTACTTGTTAAGTTGTTGTATGAGTCAAGATAAGATTGACCACTCCTGATTAACTTTAGGAATGTCTTCCTGTGTTTCAATTTAGCAAAACCTAGGCCTGGGTAATCCTCGTGAGGTGTCATGGAATTTGCAAAATTTTGAGATACAATAAAGATGACTTTTATGAGTAGTTGATAGCATACCCAAAGTCATCTTGAGTATTATTGATCATAGAAATAAATTATACGGTAACCATGGGCTAGGGTTCTAAGAATGTTGCTTTGCATACATTTGACCTATCCGGACGTTGGAAACCATTGCTAGATGGTAACTTCAATTGGAATAGAAATTGGTTCCTATACTATTAGCTTAGGTTCGAAGCTATGGGGTCACACACATTAGAGCCTATAACCTAATCAGATGGTTAATTGATGATTGAGAATCATTTCGAGATCAAACATTCAATGCAATTGATGTTTGACCTAATGCAAGTGCTATAGGAGGATCGATTAGCAATTGGATTGCTAATTAGCTCAATTTGATTGAGCGATCAGACTTAGATTAAGTCTAATTAAATTAGATTCAATTAGAATTAGTTTGGATTTAATTAGATTAAGTCTAATTAGTTTATTGAATAAGCCAATTGCAAGGGAAGAATAATTCCTTATTTGACTAGGACTTGGGTGCACCTAATTGATATAGCATTTAAATTAGATTTAAAACTTAATTTAATCTAATTTATTTGGACTCCTAGTTGGACTAGGATCATCCTTAATTGGATTGCATTTAATTTGATTTAAATAGATTTAAATTATGTTTAAACAATTTTGACCTAGTCAAACAAGAGGAGTCCCAGTCCAACTGGGACTCTCTCTCTTTTCCTTGTGCCTAAGAGCCCATGCCTACCTTAATTAACTCTGGTATTTACATGAATTATTCCCACACCCAAGAGGCTTCTCCATGCCCCTAATTCAGATTTTTGGAAGTTTTTTTTGACTTGGTCAAAACTAGAAAGAGTTTGGGATTTGTTTCCTACTTGGAAGAGTCTCCTTTGACCAAATCTCTTCCTTCTTATTTTGGATTCCTCTACCCACTCTCTCCTTTTGTGTTCCTCCCCTTTTTCCCTTTGTTTTGTGTGTGAGAATCAGCAGTTACACGAAAAAATAAGTGGGAGGAATATAAAGGGGATGCCTCTTTCTTTGACCATAGAGGACATGATAAATCCTAGAAAAATCATGAAAAATTAGAGGAGAAGGAGGAGAAGGTGTGGAGGATTTGTGGTGCCAAGATTATTGGAGAAGAGCCCTCAATTAAGACATCAAAGGTTGATATCTTGAAGAGACAAGGTAAGAGAAGAATGTCTTCTCTTATATTTTTCTTTTATGCTTCTCTCTTCCTATTTTATTTATAATTTTTATATGATAAAAATCTAAGAGAGAGAGAGAGAGAGAGAGAATTTGGGTGTGGGATGAGTGCTCCAAGTTGTTGGGGCATGGTGTTAATTTTTGGACATGATCTGATCATGTTCTGATGAGAGAAGGAGAAGAGAAGAAGGTTCTTCTCTTAGGGTTTCTTGGAGAACCCTTCCTCTCTAATTTTTGTGAAAATTTTATATGATGAAAATAAAAAATATTAGATTTGAAAACTTAAGAAAAACTCTAGAGGAGAAGGTCTCCTCTTGTTAGAGATATTTTTGGGACATCAACTGTTGATGTCCTGAAGGAGAAGATTTATGTTCTCTTAGGATTTATTTTTTCATGTTCTTATTTTTTGATTTTTGAGAGATCCAAGGGTTGGATTTCTCCCTTGTTCCTCCTCATGTTCTTTATCTCTTGGAGTATCCAAGAGATCTGAAGAATATATATTTAATTAACCATCAGGAGGGATCCGCGAGAAGCTAGCACTTTGAGCGGATCTTCATTCGATGAATCTCCGATCTGTGTTGCAGGTTCGTGTGGATCACCTATAGAGGTCGGACGCATGTGTGGCTCTAAAGGCAATAATGGGATTTGACCGTGGTGTTCTCTACCCATGCAAAGGTAAGAGATCTAATCTCTTGGTAACCTAGATATGATCTAGGATTAGATCTAGAATTATTCCAGATCTAGGTATTGATATGATCAATACCACTTATGATTAATTTAATTTTAGATTTATATTTACATCATAATATGTTATAAATCCTTAATATAGGATTTTATAATTTGATTATATGCATATTATAGATTAAACTATTTAAGCTATATCTTCTGCTATTTTAATTTCAAAAAAGTTTTAAAATCTATGCATGAAACCCTGCATGTTTTTCATTAAAAATAAATCTGATTTAATTTGGTTAAAAGATTTTATTTGACCAAGTCAAATTGGAAGTCCTAGTATGACTAAGACTTCCCTCCTTGCACCACCTTAGCCCTAATGCCCCTCCACTCCTATTTTTTAGAATTTTTTCATGGCAAAGACTCTCCCCAGGTATTCATGCATGCCCATAGTCTCTCCCTTCCTTGTTACATGAAAATTGGTTATAGACCAAGTCAAATAAGGAGTTGGTTTTGATTTAAATTCTATGAGATAGAATTTTAAGCAACCAAAAACTCTTCCCCATGTATGCCGCTCACATCCCTGAGTTTTTTTTCCTTATATTTTGTTGGAAAATAAGGCATCTTTTGCACACCATCTGATGGTGGTTCATGGAAAAAATGAAGGAGTGGGTGCCCATCCATATTTTATTATTTAAAATAAATTTTAGGCTGACTTTTTTGTGGATTCTAGACCATTGATAGAGGTTTTGGGCATGTGAAAATTAGAGGGAAAATCTTCTTGGGCATTGGGTTTTCATAGACACTAATCAAGATATCTAGGTGAGAGAACAAAGAAGAAGAAGAGGATCTTCTTCTAGGGTTGTTTTGTTCTTCTTTTTTTCTCGTTCTTAGAGATTTTTTTGAGAGTTTTCTCAGATCAAAAATCTATCTCCTTCTTTCTAAAATATTGGAGAGTTCAAATCTTGAAGAAGGAAGAACCGGCTCAACCGTCGAAGAAGGATAGGCATAGTACTAGCATACTATGTTGATTTTCGAGCATCGGACTTCTAATCAAGATTCATGGGCTTGTGTGGACACTCTTTAGAGGTCAGATGCATGTGCGGCTTAGAGCTACATCCTCAAGCCTGGATCAACAAGTTAGAATGTCTAACTTGCATATGTAATATGGATTTGATCCTCTGTTTCATACCTACAATTGATCTAGTGTAGATCGATGTTGATGTGATCAACATATCTTTTATTTTCTAATAATTTTTAATTTTTGATTTATCACATGCTATAATCAAATCATAAGATCTAAGATCTAGAGCTTCTTTAGTTTTTATAAATTAATTTTAGTTAATTACTATCTTTCGCTGCCTAGATCTGAAAAAGTTTCAAGATCTAGCTTTGAAACCCTAGATTTGGTTCATTCAATATTGATAAAATTTTGGATGTGATATGAAGAAAGATATTCCTCTTTTTTTATATAAAATTTATGAATAAGGAGTTGAGAGTCCAATATCTTAGAGTTCTAAAGTCAATATGGGTGGCTATGACCTCTCCATCTCATTAAAGATATCTCCCTAATTTTAAAATAGATGGGGTGTATCAATTTAGATTTGGCTTTTTCAAGATTTTTGGGCTCGGAGGATGGTGTGTATATATATATATATATACCCTGATACCACCTTGCGGAAGCCTCTGATCTTTAGCATGGACCTAAAGAAACCTATGACGTTCTCTATGGGCAAAAACCACCAATCTTCATTTGGATCTATGATGGAGGGCCTCTCTTCTAGGGCTTGAGGGAGGCACCCCTCCTCTCTAGCGCTTCTTCAGGAACCCTAGGGTGGCAACATTAGAGAGAAGAGAGAAGAGAGATTGAGGAAGAAAAGATATGTATTTCAAAATTCTTTTAAAAACTTAATACAATTTATGTATTTATACATAGCTATTAGGCCCGACCAAAAACTTCCTTGGCTAACCCAATACATGAAAGCACTCACCAAGTCTTTGTACATATATCTCACATGCTCTCATCTCCTGGATCTAAATTTGACCCATGCATGAGTTAGCCCCCTTATGACCTTATTGGATCAGGCCTTAAGACCCCTTTGATTCATCCTAATCCAAGACCAAATAGAAAACCCCATCCAGTTCTGTTCGCCACTATCGAGCCGGCTCTATCAATGGCCGAGCTTGCTCGACTGTGTCTTACCTGAACCTTGCCTTCTGTCTGTCCGAAATAGCCAGCTCGACTATGCCCCGGGCCAACTCGATCTTAGCTCGAGTCAGCTCAACTGCATATCCAAGCCTGCTCGCCTATCAGCCCCTTGTCTTGGCTGATTCTTTTCCTGGCTTTGGTCCTTTGCTTCACTTTATGTTCTAAGTCTCTAAAGCATCTACCAAGCCCCTCAAGGTCCTCACACCTGAACTTCGAATCCATGTAGGGCTGCACGCCGCCTTCACCTAGGATAACTGCTATCCCAGCCCTAGGACTCATGCCCATCCTAGTCTCTTGGAGCCAACACGTTGGCTCCTCTTATGGCCTCCCAAGGCTTGGGAGCACCACAAATCTTCACAATCTCCATCTTGGTGCTCCTAAGCCTTGGCAAATCTGGCAATGCCCTTATGCACGATCCTACTGTCGCTGCGCACCCTGACAACCTCTTATGTAAACATCACCTCCGCCAATCCTCTTTAGCTGCTATGAATCCTTTAAGGCCTTTGGGATGACCGCTTCCACCACTGAAGACCTTAGTTTGCTTTTATGCACCATCCTGAAAATTGTAGGAATCCTTTTGCTTGGCAATTGCATCAATTATCCTAGACTTCCCTTAAGATCCGTAGAATTTTTTTACCGACACTCGCTGTACGCCCTGATACGGTCTCCTTAGAACTTTGCCTGTCTTTTCGCACGTGCTGCTCCACCTAAAACTGTGCATCTTCGGCATTGGTGCTAGGATATTAGTCCTCTTCCACTCCTTTGCTTTGAGCTCATATCACATCTCTACCGATGAAGCCACCTCTGTTCGGTGCTCCATCTAATATCGAAGTCCACCTAATACCACAGAAGATCCAGACTCTATAATCGAGTCATCCATGTTCAACCACTCAATGCTGCACTATTGAGCCTATCACTACACCACGAACACCATCGCTTCTCCTTCGGATCCTCCACGCTCCGTGGACCCCTCCAAAGCCATCTTGGATACCTCTGCAACCCACGAGCACCTCCAAAACCCAAAAGCTCATTCAACTCTTTTTTTTTTAGCAATTGAATCCTAGAAAATTCCACCTAGTCCTCTTTTGCCCTAGCGTCATCCATCACTTTAGTTGCATCCGAAGGAACATCCTCCACCTAAACCGTGACTCTCCCTAGTACCCTGCAGAAGATACCTGATCCATGATACTTTCAGCTACTAGATACCCCTGACGCTCCTTAAGACCTCCTAGCTCTCTCCGAGACCTGCTCTCATTCTTCTTAAGATGCCTCTGATATTCTCTGTTGAGATACCTCCCTTGTTTGCTGCACCACCAAGCCTCTCTCAATCTTTGTGCCTCTAGGAAAGCACTACTGTAGCACTCTAGCACTCCCTACCTCATCTATGGGCCAATCTACAGCCACCTAGTTCTGACCTACTGGACCTCCATGGATCATCCATCTCCATCACCCTCAAGACTTCATAAACCCATGCTCTGATCGAATTGCTGAACGCATCCCTGACTACTTTCCCACCTTCCTATCATCAAAGGATGTATCGCCGCTTCTTCAGCCTTCCTTCGACCATTACCCCTTGGAAAACCTCTCTACTTCCATCAAACTGCCCCATACTGCCCATCTTCCTAGAGAACCCTGTCACTCATCATACACCCAAATCTTCCCACCAAGATTGATCAATAAATCATGCACTCAAATCTTCCACCCTAGAAAAATCTCTTTTTGTTAATCCTCTCAGCCTCCACCTATAACTCGCTACTCTTGGTTGGCCATATCATAGCAATAATAAAGGTAGATCTGAGACATACCATGGAATAGGTGTGTAGATTTTTTATTTTTTCTGTATGACTTCTTCTTCTCCTCCAGCACCATCAGGCTCTGATACCACTTGCTGGAAAACCATGGTACCGCTTAGATGCACATAATCTGGCCACCATAAGCCATAATACCATGTTGCAAAGGTCCTTGATCTTTAGCATGGATCTGATGGAACTTATGACATTCTTTATGGGCAGAAACCATCGATCTTCACTTGGATCTATGATGGGGCACCTCCCTTCTAAGGCTTGAGGGAGGTGCTCCCCCTCTCTAGGGCTTCTTTAGGAACCCTAGGGTGGCAACACTAGAGAGAAGAGAGAAGAAAAATTGAGGGAGAAAAGATCTGCATTCTAAAATCCATTTGAAATCCTAATACAACCTATATATTTATACATAGCTATTAGGCCCGACCAAAAATCCCCTAGCTAACCCAATACATGAAAGCACTCACCAAGCCCATGTACATATGTTTCACATGCTATCATCTCCTAGATCTAAACCCGACCCATACATGAGTTAGCCCCCTTATGATCTTATTAGACCAGGCCTTAAGATTTCTTGGATTAATCCCAATCTAAGACCAAACAAAAAACCCCATCCAATTTTGTTCGCCACTATCGAGCTGGCTCTATCATTGGCCAAGCTAGCTTGACTGCATCTCGTCCGAATCCTATCTTTTATCTATCTGAGATAGCCAGCTAGACACACTCCAAGCTAGCTTGACTGCATATCCGAGCCAGCCCGCCTATGTGTCAGTCCCTTATCTTGGCTGATTCTTCTTCTGAATTTGGTCCTTTGCTCCACCTTATGTTTCAAATCTCTAGAGCATCTTCCAAGCCCCTCAAGATCCTCACACCTGAACCTTGAGTCCGTGTAGGGCTGCACACCGCCTTCACCTCAGACAACTTTTCTCCTAGCAAAGGGACTCATGCCCATCTGATCTCCTAAAGCCAACACCCTAGCTCCTCTTGTGGCCTCCTAAGGCTTGGGAGCACCACAAATTCTCACAATATATATATTGTAATTGCCCAACCAAACATGGTCTGGCCTAGCTGTAAATCATGGCCCAAGAAGAACTACATGAATTTTAATGTAGATAAAAAGAGAGAGAGAGAGAAGAGATGGGAAGAAGACTTCCGATGGGAGTCTTGTTTCTCCCAATTCCATCGAAAGAGATCGACTCCAAGAAGAGGACAGAAAGCCTGACTCCACTTTTATTTAGGGGCATCCAAATCCATTGTACTTCCCTGCCAAAAATCACTACAACCACCACCATTTTCCTCCCTCTTTTCCTCTTAGAAGACCACCAATTGGGCTTGCTATGATTGCTGGAATTACAGCAAATTTGTTGTCCAAGTTGAGGGAATCATTGCTGACCCTTCTTCCTTACCTTTTCTTAATTAGAGGGCCATTGATCTTGCCGGATGGTTCTTGAAAAATCCACCAATAGTAGAACCCCTATTTTATTTCTCTTCTCCCATCTTTGCTTTATTTTTGGCATTGCTGTTGCCGTTGATCAACGGATCGAGGACCCATAGCTCTGCCATCATGGGCCGCACCCCTCAGTCCTGGTTTCAAGCAAGAATCCCTTGACTTGGGGGAAGATGAAGGGGATTCAAAATCCCTTATTCCTATTTTCCTGGGAACCCATGCGAAAGAAAAGAAATAAGCAAAGAAGAAAAGAAAAGAAAAAGAAAAGGACGAAGAAAGAAAAAGAAAAAAAGAAAAAAAAAGAAAGGAAAAGAAAAGAAGAGAGATGGTCTCTCTCTTCCCTCTCTCTCTCTCTCTCCTAGTTTGGAGTTTGAATCCCCACCATTTTCTCTTTAGAATATGATTTTCTCTTTCTAAAAGATTTGTTCTCTCTTTACTTTCTCTCTTCTATTTTCTCTCTCTATTAGGATTCTTGGATTTTAAAAAAAGAAAAAATTTCTCTCTCTTCTTTTTCTCTTAACTTTCTCTCTCTATAATTTTCTCCCTACTTTCTCTCTAAAAATCATGTCTATCTCTGTCTATATATTATTTGTCTTTTCTAAAATTTTCTAGATCTATGAAAAGATTGATGATGAATTTGAATGACCCTAGTGAAGGGGTCCTGATCCATGATCATCGGATAGTGTACCGGCATCTTTCTTGGCCAGATCAGATACCTTCAGATTTTATCACCCATGATTCTATTAAATTATCTATATAGTAATTTCATGATGATTTGATTTAATTATCTTGATCTGATTGATTAAATTTGTCAAACTATATTGCTTGATTAGTCCTGATTTATCTTCATAGTTTCTCTCTCATCTGATTTTATCTCTCCACTTGATTTATGAACTTAATGAAAGATTTTTGATCATGCCACTTTGAATCCAATTTGATCTAGATAATAGACTCTGAACCATCTATCTTCTAGTCTAATCTTGATTGTTGAGGTTAGGATGATCAGACCAATCTGGACCATTGGATATGACTACCATTAATCTATTTTTTTAATTATTCATATTTTTTCTAATTATTGAAATTGATCTTATATAGTATTGTAGATGTCTGATAGTGGGGTACTGTAATATGATTATGAAACCAAGATTGTGAAAAAAAAAATTGCTAGAATTATGAGGATTCGATGGAACGCATACGAGATAAGTAATGTTTCACTTTTTTTTAGATTTATTAGCAAATTATAATACATTTTTTTGTCATGATTTATGTAATGATGCATAAGTTTGATAAATGATATTTTATTATTTAAAGTATCTTATTTTTAAAATATCATAATAAAGCATGATTGAAAGTATTGATCTTATTATGTATTACATTTGATTGATTTCGATACCATATAATTATATGGATTCTTAACAAACTAAAATAAGAAATATGAATTATTAGAAGAATTATGAATTAAAATGATTTAAACTCTCAGTTTGACAATGTAGAGGATCCCGCTAATGGGGGCTAATACATTTACAAAAATTTTAGTCCTAAGGGTTTATGTTGCTAGCAAACCAGTAACAAACCGCTAGCAGATCCGCAATTTCGAAGGGCTTTGCTGTCAGATGATTTGTAGCTCACCGCATGATGATACACCATGTTATGACCTTACTATAGAGATAATGTGGTCATAGCTCATGACTGATGAGAATGATTAATGAGATTTGATGATTAAAAGAAAAATTAAATTCTTGAAAGAAAGTCAGAAAGATTGAATTTGACATGATAAATATTTTAAAAATACTACATAATAGAAATTGATTTTGATCTAATGAATTCTATATAATTTTTTTCTATAAGTGATGATTTATTTTATTTGCCTGATGAAACTTAGTTGAAGTGATCAGTGCTTACTGAAGGAAAAATCTATTTTTTCGACATAGGATCGTTCAGATCTGATTGGATTTGATGAAATATTTTAAAAATTTTTCATAAAATTTTAATTAGATCTAAGACATCTTGGATCTGATCATAGAGATATAATATTAAAAATTAAAAATTAAATTAAATTAGATTTAATTTTAAGTATCTGATTTGGTAATCTAATTACCCTATGATGATCCTGTTGATTCCTGAGGTTCTGGAAGGAGCCACGCACGTGCCTGGCCTCTACTGATATCCACTCAAGCAAGATCTGAACATCTTCTTCTTATAAATATTTTTTTTAAAGATTAGATCTGGATCTGATCTGAAGAACCATCAAAACTATTTCTGAAGGCAGCCCATCCATCTCACGAACACCATCGCATAAATCCTGAATATTATGCCAAAAACTTTGGACCTTCTTCTCAGATTTGTGCCTCACCATTTAGGCTTGTAGAAGAGAGGAAGAGAGAGGATAGAAGGGGTGTGGGATATCAGGGAAGGCAGGCTATGGGCATGAAAAATTATTTCTTGCATTACATCCCTTTGGCATGAGAATGGTTTCTTAAACCCAATGCCATATAGAGTCCTTCTTTGACCAAATCACTTATTATTTGATCAAAGAGACTCTAGGTATTATTGTCCATGAAAAACCACCAGATCACATCTAGTTTTGTCATAAAAAATGATTCAAAAAGTGGGCAACATGAGTAGATAAGGAAGAGTCTACTGCACCTAGGACTCTTCCCTTAAGAGTTTGATCCAAATCAAACTCTATAAAAACTTAGTCAAAACTATACCATAAATCACAAAATTTGGCATACCCAAAGCATGACTCGAGCCCTATCACATATCTAAAAATCAAAATAAACTAGTTTCTAAAGAATTTTTTAAAAGTCTCTGATCAGGTGACCCTCAATTCTTTCAAATAGGTCAACTTTTGATCCTAGTCCAATTGCACTAGGAATGAATTTAATTTTCATAATTAATCTGATCTGGACTTATTTCAGTCAGATGAAAATAAATTCATTCAAGATATAGGAATGAGTCAAATCAAATTTGACTCAGTTACGATGAATCAGAAAGATTATAGAAGGAGAAAGTCAGGCTCAATCGTGTGCTAGCATGATTACTTTGAACCTAATTGGATCTAATCCAAATTAATCAAACTGGATTAGCTCAATTGATGACATCCAGAACCAAACCCTTGTTTGTATGATCCAGTTAGATTCAGTTCTATATGGTAATGAGAAATATTGTGATCTCCATCATCGACATCATCAAAATACCTTTCTCCCAAAATTCACCAGTGACACCAGCAGTAAATGGTCGAAATCCATCAGAACTGAAAGTGAACCTCTCAATGCAGCTACCTATGTGATTGGGTTCTTCTATCTTAAGCCCCGACAGGATTAGGGCTAAGGTGAACTCATCAAACCCAATATCTATCATATGAATTAATCCTTCGATTTGAGTCTTATGTGAAATCCTAATAAAAACTCTTTCTATCATTTTCACTCTGCTATGGTCATGGGCTTATGGACTCGATTCTCATGATCATCATAGGGCTACTCCTCATCTACCAAGGTAGATAGATCCCCTATTGATGCAATCCAATTCCTACAATGAACGTACTATAGCCAACATACATCTTAGAATTCTGATTGGCTAGGAGACCGAGTTATGGTGTAGTCAAACTACAACACCCTCAAGATAAATTATCGATGCACCTTAGATCAAAGAATCAGACACACTACTACAACATCAAGCCAGTCATTGACGAGAAGGTTGACTTTCTTATGAATTCTCGAGGTGGTCACACTCAGTGCCCTCATTCTCTAACGAGTATCTGTACTCTCACTTCAGTCTCTCCACATTGTAGACTCAAGACTCATCTACCTAAAGAATATGATTGTACACCAACCTTTTGGATCAATCACCATCCTCATGATGATCCTACGGTTGGGAGCAATTTATGAGTTAATTATAAAAATTCATATCTTAAATTTTTAACTCTTGAAAATATGAATTATCATCACCATTAACTCAAAGAATCTATCACAGACATTTTAAATACATATCATGATAGAAAATAATTCTTTTATTAATTTATAGTCAAAATTATAAAATTTTTCTTAGAAGTGTATTACAAGTGTTAGCCAATCTGGCTTCTAGGGCACACATCTAACAAACTTTCACTTGACCTAAGGCCAATTGATTACAAATCTAAGTTCTATCTTCTCAAGGTGGGCTTTGATCTTTTGCTAGCTTAAAGGCTTCGTTAGTGGATCTATCGCATTATCTGCAGAGTCGACTCTCTTGACCTCAACGTAATCCTTCTCAAGATAATAATGGATAAGATGAAATCATCATTCGATGTGTTTGGGTTTTTGGTGAGACCTCGGCTCCTTAGCTAGGGCTATGGTACCATTGTTGTCACAATATAGAGGGATGGCATCCGATGGCATCACTTTGAGCTCTATGGTGAACTTTTTGTACCAAAATGCCTGCTTTGCAGCTTTTGATGTAGCGATGTACTCTGCTTCCATGGTGGAATCTACTATCATAGTCTACTTGAAACTCTTTCAGCTGACAGCACCACCATTATATACAAATAGACTACCAGATGTTGACTTTCGATCATCTATATTAGACATAAAATTTGAGTCTGTATAACCCTAGATCTAAAGTTCTCCATTATCAAAAACCAAGAATATATCCTTAGTCCTCAAGTACTTAAGGATATATTTCACAGAAGTCTAGTGTTCTTCACCTAGATTTGATTGATATCTGCTCGTGACACTCAACACATGGGCGATATCAGGTCATGTACATAGCATGGCGTATACGAGGCTC
>QRFJ01005284.1:0-48890 GCA_006176705.1 Cocos nucifera | reverse complement strand
ACTTCTGTGAAATGTATCCTTAAGTACTTGAGAAGAACTAAGGATATGATGTTGGTCTTTGGTAACGGAGAACTCCAAGTCCAGGGATACACAGACTCGGATTTCATGTCTGATATAGATGATCGAAAGTCGACATCTGGGAGTCTGTTTGTGTGCAATGGTGGTGCTGTCAGCTGGAAGAGTTCCAAGCAAACGGTGATAGCAGATTCCACCATGGAAGCAGAATATATCGCTGCACCAGAGGCTGCGAAAGGAAAGCATTCTGGTACAAGAAGTTTGCTACAGAAATTGGAGTAATGCCATCAGATGCCATTCCTCTATACTGCGACAACAATGGCGCCATAGCCCTTGCTAAGGAGCCGAGGTCTCACCAGAAATCCAAGCACATTGAGCGGCGATACCACCTCATCCGCGATTACCTCGAGAAGGGTTATGTCGAGGTCAAGAGAGTCAACTCCGCAGATAATGTGGCAGACCCACTTACAAAGCCGTTGGGACAACAAAAGATCGAAGCCCACCTTGAGAAGATGGGACTTAGACTTGTAGCCAATTGGCTTTAGGACAAGTGGGAGATTGTTAGATATATGTGCCCTAGAAGCCAGAATTGGCTGACACTTGTAATACACTTCTAGGGGCAAAATTATAATTTTGACTATAATCAATAAAATGGGTTATTTTCTATCACATATGTGTATTTAGTGTCTGTGATACATCCTTTGAGTTAATGGTAATGATAATTCATATTTTCAAGAGTTGAAAATTTAAGACATGAATAATCATTATTAACTCATAAAATGCTTCCGACCATAGGATCATCACGAGGATGGTGATTGATCCGAAAGGTTGGTGTACAATCGCTTCTCTTTAGTAGATGAGTCTTGAGTCTATGGTGTGGAGACATCCAGAGTGAGAGTATAGATACTCGTTAGAGAACGAGGGCACTGAGCGTGACCACCTCGAGTAGTCATTAGGAAGTCTACCTTCTCGTCAATGACTGACTCGATGCTGCAGTGGTGTGTCTGGTTCTTTGACCTGAGGTGCATCGGCAGTTCACCTTGAGGGTGTTATAGTTTGACTACACTATTACTCAGTCTCCTAGCCATATTAGGAATCCTGAGGTGTATGTTGGCTATAGCATGTTCATTGTAGGAACTGGATTGCATCAAGATGGAATCTATCTACCTCGGTGGTAGAGGAGCAGCCCTATGATGATCATGAGAATCAAGTCCAGAAGCCTATGGCCATGGCAGAGTGAAATAATAGAAAGAGTTTCTATTTAAGTTTTTACATCGGACTTGAATCGAATGATTACATCATATGACAGAAACTAGGGTTTGACGAGTTCACCTTAACCCTAATCTGATCGGGGCTCAAGATAGAAGAACTTAATCACACAGGTAGCTGCACCAAGAGGTTCGCATTCAGCTCTGATGGGTTGCCACCATATACTGCTAGGTGTCACTGGTGGATTTTGGGAGCAATTAGAATGATTTAGATGATCGATCATTCTAGCTGTTCGAATCAGAAGAGTTCTGATCCATCGAAAGGAGTTTCGATGATGTCGATGATAGAGATCATGACATATCCCATTACCATACAGAACTGAACCTAACTGGGTCACACAAACAAGGGTTTGAATCTTGGTGATCATCAATTGAACTGATCTAGTTCAATTGATCTGAATGAGATTCAATTAGGTTCAAGAAAATCGTGCTAGCACTCGATTGAACCTAACGTTCTTCTTTTACTATCATAAATAGTTATCTTGACTGAGCCAAAGGAGTTTATGCTCGATCAGAGGCCTTCACTTGGTCTGACTGAAGCTTGTCCAGGTCAGAAAAGGATTGTCTTATTTTGTAAGACAATACCTGCCATTTTTAGTCACCTACCATTTCTCGTCCTTTGACTTTGGTCAAAAATTTACTTTTGACTGGTCAAATGTTGACCATTGATACTTTGACTTATGTCCATGTGTCATGCGCCTATTGGAGAGCTGGTGGGGGCTTGTCCCCCTGCCAGAAACTGGCAAGGAGGAGGGTGCACGCCAAGGGTGGCGTGCACCCAAGCATGAGGCGCCCAGGAGTCCCTATTGGACAGGGACTCTATCTCCTTATTGGATTCTGATTAAACTCCTCCTAAGAACCAACTCTGACTGGTCTTAGAAGCCATCTAAGGATGAATCCAAGGGACTCTATTCCCACCAATCAGATTTAGATCTGATTTCACAAAGGGTTGTGATTCGTTGGGATGAAGAGGAGTTGGATCACGCATAGTCTATAAATAAGACCCTGCGCCCAACCCAAAAAAAAAATGAAATAGAGAACAATTCTCTACGCCCCAAGGTGCCTCACTCTTCCTCCTCCATGCCAAGTTCTTCTTCTCCCTCTCCTCTCTATGCCCAAAGAAGTTTGGGATCTGAGTTGATGCAATCTAGATGAGAGAAAGGCGACAGAAAGCTAGAAGGCTGCGCTGCTGCAAAGGACAACTACTGATTTTTGAAAGCTGTTTTGAAGATTCTCGAAATTAGATTCAGATCTAATTTTTGGAGACATGATAGAGAAGAAGAGGATCTCCAAATCCAGCCTGAGTAGATATCGATAGAGGCCAGGCACTTGTGTGGCTAGATCCAGAACCTTCCACTGCTTACAGGATCATCAACGAGTAATAGGATTACCCTACAACAAGGTAAATTAAATCTGATTTAATTTATCTATGTTTTATTTTAATTATTAAAATAATAAAAATTAGATCTAAAATATTTTAAATCTAATTTGGATCAAAGAGAAAAAGTTTTAAAATATATCTCTTGATCCGATCAGATCTGAACGAACCTGATCCGAGAAATCAGGATTTTCCTTCAGGTGGTGTGGTCTCACCAACTAACTCATCACCTCACCTAACAGTTATTGATGATGGGTTAGCCAATGAGTGAGCAACTCTTGTTCAATGATTCTCTAATCATAGTGCACCCAAACTTGGTCTCTAATTCATGAATTTCACCGTATCCGGAATATTGATCCACTCCTTAGTTAAGTCAGACCCACCATTTGCACAGATTGAATTCCTAATTGAGTCTCTCACCATATCCAGAATATTGAGCCCAACTCATCCTCCAGCCTATAGCATCCAATGCCTAATAGACATGGTTGCATCTTCTCGGTGCAACTGAGCCACTGTATCTAGCCGAGAACAATCAATCCTGGGAAGGGCCCGCACATCTACAATGGTGGAAGACCTCAGACTTAATCTTTTCTTAGGGAGAATTGATTTAGATCTCATTAAACTAGACTTGTCATAGTCATAACAATTATGACTAACCTAGTGGCATGGGTTAGCTCGAATTATTGACCACCTCAAATCAAAACTGAGTCAACAGATATGGCCAGATAAGTGAGACCGGTGGAAGAGATATGCCATTAACTCATACAAGAACGCATTCAGGTCGAGTAGCTCCCAATTAAAAACCAATCAATCGTATCTGCCAAACTTACCTTAGACACCAAATTATTGAGCCAGAACCAACTGGATTAGCCTACAATCCAGACTCTAACCTCTAAGCCTAATTAGTTCTTGCTTGATCGTGACTTGATCTTGACCCAGACTTAATCCTATTAGGCTGATCAATTTAAGCATTGTTGATCCCATCTAACCAACTCTTGATTCAGTTTGATCAACCACTTAGACCTAATTAAGCTACCCAAGCCTAAATCCAGTATTATGGATATGTCTTAGATATGAAATTTTTAATTTTAGACCTAATTAATATTCCATAATCTTAATTCTTAATTAAGTAGGGTTCATAAACAAAATATGCATAATAAATCCTAGGGTTTCAGGATCTAGGATTTTGTAGAAAGTAAGTTTTGAATTTTTGATTAAGGACGAATGCACAGTGCCCCTACACACCATAAGAACATCCCATCGGATGGGAGGAGAGGGCCTTTAAACCCTTCTTCGTTCTTATGATCGGACAACTAAGAGGAATGCCTTAATCAGGAACATGTAATACTACAAAATTATTTTAGATCTATATTATATATCTCATATACAAATTAAATCTAATCATGGCATATTTTGCATACATCTCATGTATCGAATCATGCATATTTTTAGATCTAAATTATCTCATAATAATTTAAAAAATTAGATTTAAATTGATCTTATCAAAATAAACTCTAATCTAGACAACTATATAGAACTATTCTACAACTAGTCTAGACATGCATCAATCATATCTCATATAATGTTAAAATTAAATAATTTTTATTTACTATTTTTTAGATGTTATTATAATAATTATAATATCAAAAAATAATAAATAAATAGATCTAAAATATGATTTAATCAAATTAAATTGTAAACATGCAAGACTATTCTATTGAACTATTCTATTTTAGAACTAGTCATGCATATTTTCTAATCTTAGATCTAAATTATTTAATTTTAATTTTTTTGATTTTAGATCTAATCACATCTCATGTGACATCTAAAATTATTTATTTTTTAATTAAAATAAATTTAAAATTATATCTAAACACTTTAGAACCTGGCTCTGATACCATTTGAAGAGAAATTCTGATTTTCCAGACCAGGTTCGTTATGATCTGATCGGATTAAGAAATATATTTTAAAAATTTTTTTCTTTGATCTGAATCAAATTTGAGATATTTTAGATCTAATTTTTATTATTTCAATAATTAAAATAAAATATAGATAAATTAAATTAGATTTAATTTATCTTGATGTAGGATAATCTTATTACCTGTTGATGATCTTGTAAGCAGTGGAAGGTTCTGGATCTAGCCACGTAAGTGCCTGACCTCTACCGATATTCACTCGAATTGGATCTGGAGATCCTCTTCTTCTCTATCATGTCTCCAAAAATCAGATCTGAATCTAATTTGGAGGATCTTCAAAATAGCTTTCGAAGATCAGCAGTTGTCCTTTACATCAGTGCAGTCTTCTAGCTTTCTGTCGCCTTTCTCTCGTCTAGATTGCACCAACTGAGATCCCAAACTTCTTTGGGCATGGAGAGGAGAGGGAGAAGATGAACTTGGCCTAAAAGAGGAAGAGAAGGGCAGCCTTGGGCGTAGAGAATTGTTCTTTATGGAGATCCACTTCTTTGAGTTAGGCGCAGGGTCTTATTTATAGACTATGCATGATCTAACTCCTCTTCATCCCAACCAATCACAACCCTTTATGAAATCAGATCTAAATCTGATTGGTGGGAATAGAGTCCCTTAAATTCATTCTTAGATGGCGCCTAAGATCAGTCAAAGTTGGTTCTTAGGAGGAGTCTAATCAGAATCCAATAAGGAGATGGAGTTTTTGTCCAATAGAGACCCTGGGCGCCTCAAGCTTGGGCGCACGCCATCCTTGGTGTGTGCCCTCCTCCTACCAGAAGGCATGCACCCTCCTCCTTGCCAGTTTCTAGTAGGGGGACAAGCCCCCACCAGCTCTCCAATAAGTGTATGACACGTGGATAGAAGTCAAAGTGTCAATGGTCAATATTTGACTAGTCAAAGATCAACTTTTGACCAAAATCAAAGGATGAGAAATGATAGGTGATCAAAAATGGTAGGTATTGTCTTACAAAATAAGAGAACTCTTTTCTGATTTGGACATGCTCCAATCAGACCAAGTGAAGGCCTCTGATCGAGCACAAACTCCTTTGGCTTAGTCAGGACAACTATTTATGATAGTAAAAGAAGAATATTAGGTTCAATCGAGTGCTAGCACGATTTTCTTAAACCTAATTGAATCTCATTCAGATCAATTGAACTGGATCAATTTAATCAATGATCACCAAATTCAAACCCCTGTTTGTGTGACCCAGTTAGGTTTAGTTCTGTATGGTAATGGGATATGTCGTGATCTCTATCATTGACATCATCGAAACTCCTTTCGATGTATCAGAACTCTTCTGATTCGAATAGCTAGAATGATCGATCATCTAAATCATTCTATTTGCTTCCAAAATCTACCAGTGACATTTAGCAGTATATGGTGGCAACCCATCAGAGTTGAATGCGAACCTCTTGGTGCAGCTATCTGTGTGATTAAGTTCTTCTATCTTAAGCCCCGATCAGATTGGGGTTAAGGTGAACTCGTCAAACCCTAGTTTCTGTCATATGATGTAATCAATCGATTCAAGTCCAATGTGAAAATCTAAATAGAAACTCTTTCTATTATTTCACTCTACCATGGCCATGGGCTTCTGAACTTGATTCTCATGATCATCATAGGGCTACTCCTCTACCACCAAGGTAGATAGATTTCATCTTGATGTAATCCAGTTTCTACAATGAACATGCTATAGCCAACATACACCTCAGGATTCCAAAATGGTTAGGAGATCGAGTTATGGTGTAGTCAAACTATAACACCCTCAAGGTGAACTATCGATGCACCTCAGATCAAAAAACTAGACACACCACTGCAGCATCGAGTCAGTCATCGACGAGAAGGTAAACTTTCTAATGACTACTCGAGGTGGTCACGCTCAGTGCCGTCGTTCTCTAACGAGTACCCATACTCTTGCTTCAATGTCTCCACATCGTAGACTCAAGACTCATCTACTAAAGAGAAGCGATTATACACCAACCTTCCGGATCAATCACCATCCTTATGATGATCCTATGGTCGGAAGTATTTTATGAGTTAATAATGATTATTCTTGTCTTAAATTTTCAACTCTTGAAAATATGAATTATCATTACCATTAACTCAAAGGATATATCACAGACACTAAATACACGTATGTGATAGAAAATAACCCATTTTATTGATTATAGTCAAAATTACAATTTTGCCCTTAGAAGTGTATTACAAGTGTCAGCCCATTCTAGCTTCTAGGGCACATATATCTAATAGGGGCATGGCTAAGAGAGGGGTCTCTAAAAAGTGGGTGCAGATAGATCTTTATATATACCCTGCTGCATCATGCAGTGCCACATCACCCCGGTTAATCACGTTGCTTCATGCAATTAGATCTAAATCTGATTGGTGGGATAACATCACCTGATCCAATCAGATGAGAGATCCATAGATTCATCGTTAGATGGTGCCTAAGACTAGTCAAAGTCTATAGATGAGGGTCACCTAGTTTGAATCCAAGAAGTAACCTGAAGTCCCATCCGTATGGGACTCCAGGCATCCCTATCCATGAGTGCATGTCATCCTAGGCGTGCACCCCCTTCTTTTCAATTTTTAGAGAGAAGATAAGCCCCTATCTGCTCTCCAATAAGTGCATGACATATGGGCAGATGTCCAAGGGTCAAAGGTCAATGTTTGACCAAGTCAAAGGATAAGAATTAGCAGATGATAAAAAATGGCAAGTGTTGTCTCAAATTTATCTCATAAATTAAGACAATCTTTTTCTGACTTGGACAAGCTCCAGTCAGATCAAGTAAAGGTACTTGAGTGAGCATAAACTCATTTGATTCAGTCGAGATAACTTTTATGATAGAAAAAGGAGAACGTTAAGCTCAATCATGTGCTAGCACGATTTCCTTGAACCTAATTGAATCTAATTCAAATCAACTGAACTGGATTAGTCTAATTGATGATATCCAGATCCAAACCCTTATTTGTGTGATCCAGTTAGGTTCAGTTCTTTATGGTAATGGGATATATCATGATCTCTATCATTGATATCATCGAAACTCCTTTCGATGGATCGAAACTCTTCTGATTCAGACAACTAGAATGATCGATCATCTAAATCATTCTAATTGCTCTCAAAATCCACCAGTGACACCTAATAGTATATGGTGGCAATCCATCAAAACTAAAAATGAACCTCTTGGTGCAGCTACTTGTATGATTAAGTTCTTCTATCTTAAGCCCTGATTAGATTAGGATTAAGGTGAACTCGTCAAACACTAATTTCTATCATATGATTTAATCATTTGATTCAAGTCTGATGTAAAAACCTTAATAGAAACTCTTTTTATTATTTCACTCTACCATGGCCATGGGCTTATGGACTTGATTTTCATGATCATCATAAAACTGCTCTTCTTCTACCGAGGTAGATAGATTCCATCTTGGTGTGATCCAATTCTTATAATGAACATGCTATAGCCAACATACATCTCAAGATTTTGAATGACTAGGAGATCGAGTCATGGTGTAGTCAAACTATAACACCCTCAAGATGAACTGCCGATGCACCTTAGGTCAAAGAACCTGACACACCACAGCAGCATCGAGTCAGTCATTGACAAGAAGGTAGACTTTCTTATGACTACTCGAGGTGGTCATGCTCAGTGCTCTTGTTCTCTAACGAGTACCTGTACTCTCACTCCGGTGTCCCTATACCATAGACTCAAGACTCATCTACTATAAAAAAGTGATTGTACACTAACCTTTCGGATCAATCATCATCCTCATGATGATCCTATGGTCAGGAGCATTTTATATATTAATAAATAAAAATTTATGTCTTAAATTTTTAACTCTTGAAAATATGAATTATCATTATCATTAACTCAAGGGATGTATTACAGACACTAAATACACATATGTGATAGAAAATAATCTATTTTATTATTTATAGTCAAAATTATAATTTTACCCCTAGAAGTATTTTTACAAGTGTCAGCCAATTCTAACTTCTACGGTACACACATCTAATAGGTACTCATTAGAGAATAAGGCACTAAGCGTGGCCACCTCGAGCAATCATAAGAGAGTCTACCTTCTCATCGATGACTGGCTCGATGCTGCAATGGTATGTCTAGTTCTTTGACCTAAGGTTCATCGATAATTCATCTTGAGGGAGTTATAGTTTGACTACATCATAACTCAATCTTCTAGCCATTCAGAACTCTGAGGTGTATGTTGGCTATAGCATGTTCATTGTAGAAATTGGATCCTACCAATAGAAAATCTATCTGCCTCAGTAGATGAGAAGTAGCCCTATGATGATCATGAGATCGAGTCCATAAGCCCATGGTCATAGCAATGTGAAGATGATAGAAAGAGTTTCTATTAGGATTTTACATCGGACTTGATTCGAATAATTAATTCATATGATGGATGATTGGATTTGATGAGTTCACCTTAACCCTAATCCTATCGGAGCTCAAGATAGAAGAACCCAATCACACAGGTAGCTGCACCAAGAGGTTCACTTTCGGTTCTGTTGGCTTGCCATCATATACTGCTAGGTTTCATTAGTGGATGTTGAGAGCAATTAGAATGATCTTAATGATCGATCATTCTAATTGTATGAATCAAAAAAATTTAGATCCATTGAAAGGTGTTTTGATGATGTCAATGATGAAGATCATAACATATCTCATTACCATATAGAATTGAACCTAACTGGATCACACAAATAAGGGTTTGGATCTAGATGTCATCAATCGAGCAAACCTAGTTCAATTTATTTGGATTAGATCCAATTAGGTTCAAGAAAATCATGCTAGCACATGATTGAGCCTAACATTCTCCTTTTATAGTCTTTTTAGTTCATCTTGGATGAGTTTGACTCACTCTGGGACCTTGATTGAAGCTTGTTCAGGTTAGAAAAGGGTTGTCTTAATTCATTAGATGATTTTAAGACAACACCTATCAATTCCTGTTACCTGCCAATTTTAGTTTCTGACAAGGGTGACACTTTGACCTTTGACCCTTATGTTAGAAAGAAAGGACTGGGGCATGCATTTCTAGATGGTTTTCACATGAGAGGAGAGGATGCACATCCCCCTAGGCGTGCATCCCAAGTGGATAAGGGCTTTGACCCAGTCAAATTAGATTTGACTAGGTCAAAGTGACTTGCTAAGATCAAAGTCTTTGGAGATGAGTTGCTTGCGCTACCCAAACACTCTCCCTCTTCCCCACACCATTTGTATCTAGATTTTGTGTGACAAAATCATGAAAATAAGAGGGTGGAGCATGGAGATCTGATAAGGAGTCCTTCTGCATGTCATCTTTGACCTATTCAAAGTTGCAAGCGAAGGGACTCTATGTTTGGTCTATTTAAAGGGCCCTGCACAAACCTATTGTGCATCTAAATAACATATGGTGAAGCCCTACCACTTTATTCATCTCCATGCCCCCTCATCTTCCTTCTCTCCCTCTTCTCCATGCCCAAGTGTTTGAGCAAAGCAGCAAGAGAAGATCCAAGTTCCATTGGCAAAAAGATCAGGAAAAGATACAACAAGTTCGTGAGACGAACACGCATCTTTCAGAAGTTGTTTTTGAAAGATCTACAAAAGAACTTAAGATCTAATTTTTTAGAGATCAAATCCAGAAGGAGAGCACCTCCAGATCCAGTCTGAGTGGACTCTAGTAGAGGCCAGGCATATGCGTGACTTGATCCAAGACCTCAGGAGCATCAAGATTATCGATAGGATAATCAGATTATCCAATCAAGTACTAAAATAATATCTGATATAATTTTAAGTTTAAATTTAATATCAAATCTAAGAACTATCAGATCTAATTAGATCGATTTAGATTTTTGAGAAAAATTTGACTCAGATCTGATCGAATCTAAGCGATCCTATGGCAGAAAACAAAGTTTTTCCTTCACTTGTGTGCTTCAGGCTTACCTTTTGAGGTCTCCATTTATCTCTTTATACAGATGGTTGTCAAGGTTTGTTATGCCTTGGTCCTTAGACTGCTAGGATAGGCTATCCGATTTGTTAGTCAAGGACTCTTGTCCAAGTTGCCAGTAGTGGGTGCCTGCCAAGCCCACGTTTTAGAGCATGTCAGAAGATCTAGCAATTGCCCATGTGGTCAAATGGGTAGGGTAAGGTTGGTGTGCGGTCGAGGAGATGACCTGGATCCATCTATCTCAAGGTTGATTGTAGGGACTTATCCCTATTGTCAGTGAGATCCTGATCTAGAGGTCGGTCAATATTCAAGCATAGGGTCAGACAAAAGCCGATGAAGATTGCTTCATCCTTGCTCGCAACATAATCATTTGACTAGCATTGTCATTCGATTATGCAGCATCATCGGTGATGTAGATGATTGGAGTGTGCATTGGAGGATGAATCTCGAGGATCATGGCCCACATGGTTTGGTTCCATAACAATTAATATTTTTCTATTTGGACTTGCAAGTTAACTCTCTCAAGTCGTTGACCAACTCAAATTAGTAAGATATCGTGTTGAATCTGCAAGTTTTTTAAACACTACTTAGGACCAATCCATTTTTGACTATGAAATAGCTCCTTGGGACTACTATCCAAATTTTAAACCAATCGTAGTTAGAACATGACTCCAATCCTCATAGGAATGGATAATTCTATTTCTATTATAAACCAAACTAGCCTATTTTTCCTATAAATTAATTGCTCTTCCTTCTATCTGTTCAATAATAAGGAGATGCATAGAAATATCTGTATTGGAAAACTTCCATACACTACAAGAAAATATAATTTTAGCAATAATTTTTATAGTGATAAAATAATATTTGCATCTAAAGAGAGTTCATATAAATAATGGTAGAAATAATTGCTTCTATATAGATATGTGGATCTATAGAGGCAAAAGAAAATGTCAGGTAACAAATTTCTATTTTATAAAGATATTTTTTGCTTTGATAAGTTTTTACATCAAAATATAGACATTGTCGCTAGACTTCTAGAGTTGGTCTGTAGAGACACTTTTATGGAGTTGGAGGTATAGCTTTTAGTGGCCATGCATCAATAATGATCCATATTATGATTGATGATGGATGTTCAATGAATGGAGTGCCTCTTCTCAGCAGATATAATATTAGAAGCACCACACTGAGCATAGTGATGGCATTGAAAAGGACCTTAGATGGTGGGATGCCTAGTATGTAAACATGGATGTAAACTTCTAGGTTTCAAGTTCTCATGGCAGCCATCTACCTCAGTACCAACCCACTGCTAGAATACAAATACTAGGAAGTGGACCTTGAAATCAAGGATTTATTGGTGGATAATTCCCATGAATACTTTGGAATCAAACCACTTTTCCACTCTAGAGATGCAGAGATCTAGGATGTGAATCTTGGACCTTTTAGTGATTTTTCTTAAGTTTCTTGAATTAGTGAAAATTTGTTTGTTTCTTTGTTTGTCTCCTCAATTTGAACTTTTTTCCACATCATTGTTAGCATATAGCTGAATTTAATAGCTTGTTCTCAAAGATTGGATGATTTTTTTCATAACAAAACTTTAGCTGATCTTTTTGTTGTAACATATTCCACCAGTATGTGAAGTAGTTATGATAAAATTAATTTTATCATGAGGTGGAAGCAAATTTTGAGTACAAATATCAGGTTTCCATGGTGAGATAATTGAGCAATCCTGATAGCATAGTAAATAGGGAAGTAAGACAACAAATCAATGTAATTGTTGTCATCTCTAGTTTCTTTTTAATGAAAAAATTGGGTGAAGCCTAGTCCACTTTTATTGATTGTGAGTGGTACGTAGTTTCATAAATGGATTGTTTGGGAGGAGATCTTAGTTTGTACAATCTTTTTCTCAGTTGTAAAAGAAGTTTAGATATTATTATTTTCTGAGGTATGGATGTTATACATGTAAATACACTATGATTTATTTTTTTAATAATTTAATAATTTTATATTATATACTAATTTGAATTCTTCTCTACATTATTTACATATTTAAGATTGTGAATGAATATATTTGCTTATTGTGGAAAGGTTAACATTTGAGACAAACTCACTAAATAAGAGGAATTCGACAAATTTCTACGTACCAAAGAAATACTTAATTTGATTTTATTAAAAGTAAAAGAATAGAAGATGAAGGTTGAGTGTGAGAAATGCTCTTATGTTAAGAGGAAAAAAAAAAAATCAATTCCTTTTCTATGTAAATTATTTTTTGTTATTTTAAGGGTTCTTTTGGATATTCTTAGAGGGAGCTTGTTTGCCGACCCAACCAAGCTTGTTTTAGATACTCATAGAATTCCCAGTCTAAATCTATGTGTGTTGGTCTGATGGTCTATAGAAAGGAAAAAGGATCCAATTAGATCTCCTTTTCTTTCTATGGGATTGGGGATGTGACGTTGTTAGGTTGATATAGGCTATTCTCAAATACGCAACCTCTTGGTTCGTGAATCCAGTTGAAAAGCCAGCCTAAATCCCATTGGCATATCCAAACAAGCTCTAAGTCTTCATACAAAAAAAATTGAAGTAGGATATACATCTCTTGGACTTTAATCTTCCTTATGCTAATATGTACTAAATTGTAAAAAAACTTTTCTTTAGCTGACCTCAGGTGTTTTATTTTTTTGAATTTCATCAAGTATAGCATTGTTCTTTTTCTTCTTTGTTGGTATGAAAAGGTATAGTGTAGCTGAATTTTGATATCAGCTAGGTTGCTAGAGAAATCCACTTTATGCAAAGCTTACTCTGCTTTCATGGAACTCATTTGCTAGTTCTCTTATGTAATTATCCCTCAACTTTCTCAAATGGTTTTGAGGTTCTGAAAAGAAACTAATAAGTTATAGACATGGAAATGGGTCATGTCCAATTTTCTTTGGTCCATGTTAGAACAATAAATTTGCAATCTAGGATTTTACATCATCTAATCTAACATCTGGTTCCTTGTATGAAATCATCCACAAGCCAACTCTTTTGGCCTAACTTGATTGGCTCTAGCCTCATGTATCCTACATAATAAGACCCTTATGATTTGATCTAACATGATCTGACCAGATACTTTAATTTGAAAAGTGAATAATAAATGGCAAAGAACTAGTCATTAAATTGGAATTAACTAATATTAAAGAGAAATTGGTTAAAAAAGTACAATGCAGGTTGAGTTGGATGAATCTATTTGAAATATGAAGTGTCACTTTCTTAAAGAATGCTATCTAGCTGGGTTGCGTAGCCACATAAGGGAAGCCATGAGGTATAGGTTTCTCGATCTCAACTTACAAAGCTCAATGTTGTTCATGTTCTTGACTCTCCTTTAACAAATAACTCACAACATAGCATGAATTGATTGAAACTTGTGATTCCTAATCTACACTGCCTTCCTATTTTTAGGATGAATGCTACAAGGGAGCAATACCAAGATGAACTTGAGAATGTGGATGAGATTGATGCCAAACCATGGCATCAAATTGGAGATGGTTCTAATTCTATTTTTGCCAAAGTTATTTGGGATGTTGTAAAATGAAAGAATGGCTCATCATACGGCATCAACCATGATTATTTATGAATAAGTCTTTTAAAGGCTTGAATATTTCAGATCTTGAATAAAAAAAAAATATTCATTTATTGATGTATGGTTCAAAACATACTCTTCTAAGCTTGCAGATTCAATATGATTCTTATGTATGTTTAAGAGAAATCAATTTTGAAATCTTAAACATGGAAGTAATGTGTACATACATTGGGGTAAGGGCATTAGTTTGGAAAAAAAAAAAAAGAGCTCAATTATATAATAATCAGCTTGTGCCCCAAGTCATCCTTGAAAAGGTTTGTATTTTGAAAAAAGCCTAGTTTGCAAGGACCTCTTTCATTCTACAATTGCTAAACACTAGATACAAAAGAACACTATAATTATTTTTTCCTAAATTTCCTTCTTTAGCACCACTTTGTTCCAATTATCTTTTTTAAATTCATTGTAAATTTTAGGCATTATAGCAAGGTTTGCAAATGTGCTCAAGTTGATATTTGGGATACTATCAGCCAATCAAATATTCAAAAGTCCACTGACATAATGTGATTATCTACCATAGCCACTGTAGCTGGCTTGTCTTGATACTTGCTTTACATTGTAACCTACTAGGTCTAGGAACAAGTTTGTTTTTAGCTTTCTCAAAGTCAAATGAAAAATTCTAGCTTTATGATATAGTGTGTACATCATCCTTAAATCCCATTCCATTATCAGCAAAACCTTCATTCATTTAGTCCAAACAACACACCAAGTTGAAACTATGGTAAATGATATAAATCTAGCATAGACAAATTGGCTCGAAATACCTTGAAGATTTAAGCTTAGGTAAATTTAATTAGATAGATGCAGATTGAACATGCTATCATTATGTGGGCATTATATTAAACATATTTGGAAAAACAAATGAATGACGAGGATTTGAATAGAAATGAGTTCAAGACTAATGCAATGCTTTAATCCAAACAAGCAGCACTAACACTAAGTATGTTATAGCCAATCTTTCATATCGCATGGTGTCTATCAATGAAATTGTGTTTCAAAATCAAACACATCAAGCCAATCATTCTGCATAAACTCCAAGTAGCTTCACTTGCCAAAAGCCCATTTCTAGATGTCCTCCAAATTAGGTAGCTGTTGCATCATCTTTTCCTTTGCCGCCTATTTAAAAGATGGCTGGAAAAAGCAGGATAAAACAATTAGTTAAAATTTAATATAATAGATCAAATAATTTACTACATACTGTTTCATAAAGTCCAATCAACTATTCTAGTAGTACAGAATTTTCATTTGATGATTGCTTTAATTACTTAGTGTATGGTGAAAGATAAGTATAATTATGAAAGAACCAAATAGAATTAAAAGTATGTTATGTTGTTGCATTGCCCATCAAGCCATCCTGCAATGGCTTTCAATGTGTTTGAATGATGTAATTTGATTATTTTGTAGAGAGAGAGAGAGAGAGTTAGAAATAAAATAACTATAGCTATGATAACATAATTTTATTGAAACTCACCGGTGTTTGCTTTTTGGATTTATCAATCATTCATACTACTACTGCTTCTACTATTACACCAAATTGATCCAAACAAAAAATTCTCATAACACATGAAAGAAAAGAAAATAATTTAAAAAACTTGCAAAAGAATGTTGCAAAGCATATCTCATAAAAAAAAGATATGTTGTTGAAGAAACTACGGCAAAGGCATGTTTAGATATTATAAAGTATTAAAATAATTTTTATCTCATAAAAAATTCAAAGAAATATTCAAAAAATCAAGCTACTTAATATGTAAAAGTTCAGTATCTTCACATAGATAATGTCTTATATAAAGCAAAGCATTAGAAAATTTTATAAAGTATCGAGGATGTTAATCCAATCTTTTATTTGATATAATTTTCTAATTATACTTAATAGTTTATATACATATGTAAATATAAAGCAACTATGATAAATTTTCTTAATGACAACTACTAGAAGAGGTAAACTATAACAATTAAAGCCCTATTAAAAACTCACTGATGTTGACAATTTGTATAAAGCTTACAGAATCATTAGTTAGATATATTCGAAACAAATCAAAAAATTGTAAACTCATTGCATATGATATGAGAAGTCCAACATAAGTAACATATATTCCAATGAATAAAAAGTATATAATGTCAATTACCAAAGCTCTTAATCAGTGAGACTCTTGAGATACTCGTCAACCTCTTGTGATAATTGGTCACACTCTTGAGATAGTTTTGCATTCCTAACCTTTAACTGTGTTATCCAAGTAATTAAAAGTATTACACAAGTTAGCAAATAAAAAAAAAGAAATAATATAGCCAAACCTTATACTAATGCAAATAAAGTTCATATTGTGTGACCTAATAAGTAGAATTTAATAACTTTTCTAACATAATAAATACAATGTTTAAGATTGATGAGTTTATAAAATTAGATACAAGATAAAAGTGCTTAACCTTAACCAAAAGCTCGGCATGATGCTCTAGTTTTTCTTTTTCTATCCATTGTCCAGTGGATTCACTATTAGATAGCTTCCTGCCATATCAGAAGGAAAAAAATTAAAAACCAAATGATTGATCAGATTCCATACTTACCTTTTATAGTGAACTAATAGATAAAGGAGCCTTGTGATTAGATGCATATAACTAATAATATTATATGCTAGGAAAAAGAAAAAATAAATGATTACCTCTAAATGTGGGATTAACAATGGTTAATAAATGTCTTATTGAGACATAGAATAGGATTTTCATCAAAAGTACAAACTATACAGTTACCTTTTTATTTTTTTTTTCTTAATAGGGTCCATACTTTTTGCAATGTCTATTTCTCCTTCATCACTTGACGGCACGCTAGATGATTCTTTTGTAGCTCCACCACATTGAACCCTTGATTTTTGTACAACCTTAAATGAAAAGAAGGTGGTTTATCATGAGAAACTAAGAATATATATTTTTTAAATAGGAACTGCTATGTACCCCCCCCCCCCCCCCTCAAAAAAAAAAAACCATCAAATGCTAGATCAAACAATGGACAAACAAAATAACATCATAATCTACAAAAGCTATTGTTGTTGAAAAGTAAAAAAACTTGTAACAACCACTAATTAGTTCCACAATTCCTAGATTGGACAACGAATGATATTATCACCTTTATTGATAGTTAATCAAAGAACCCATATGAATGGGATAATGGGATTATTTCTTTGCTGCAAAAAGAAATTGCATGATTTCAAGCCTTGGCCTAAGTCAAAGGTAACCATGGAAGACCTCAAGGATTGGATTTCTTCATATGATTATCACAGCACAAGTCGGTTTTGGAACAATGATGGCAAATCTAGGGTGTCTAAACTAAATATGTTTCATATAAATAACAGCATCGATAGGACTCTTTGGGACTTAGAGTACAAAGCCAAGTTCATTGGTTGAAGTTCTCACACTAGAAACTAGTTCTCATCTTATTTAGCTTATTTCTTGTATTCACTGGGAATCTTCTCATGTGATGGATTCATTCGCCGATGAGATTAATTCTCCCTAGTGAACCCCCTTCTCTTGCTTCTTTTCTTATTTTTCATTGACCGACTTTCATGAATATATATAGAATAAAACAACTAGTTTAGGAAGTTAAGAAACACCAATTAACTAGTCTTGTACTCAAAATGGAATCCAACATTTTATTATCCAAAAGCTTAGTTCCATAAATGATGAAACAAATGGTTTTGTTATTGCTTTAACTTACAGCTTTCGTTATTCGAAGGCTTTCCATTTTTCCTCTCATAAAACTCTAGCTCTACCCTTTGCTGGTTGATTTATTCTGATTCTCTTTCTATTTTTAGAATCTCATGATCCAAGAAAAGTTTCTTTTATATGGAACAATTTTCCATATTTATGTAATGGTGGTAATCTTAATGTGCATGATATATATTAATTGGGCTATGCATATTTGAATATAAATTGACTTGTCACATTATTGGATCCTAGAAATGAATATCACTTGTCTGCAGCACTAACAAACAGATAAAAAGATTATAGCAATTAGAAAGGTTCTTAAATAATGCTTAGGAAGATTATAGTTTTTGATTTTATTTTTATTTTTTTCTTATTCTTGGTGTTATCTTTAGGACTGCATTACTTAATTTTACTATTAATATTTTTCTTTTTGGACTCACAAGGTAGCTCTCCCAAGTCATTGATCAACTCAAATTAGTATGATGTCGAGTTGAATTTACAAGTTTTTAAAACAATGCTTAGGACCAATCCATTTTCGACTTTGAAATGGGTACTTGGGATTACTATCATATGTAGAACATGACCCTAATCCTCGTAGGAATGGATGATTTTGTTTCTATTGTATATCAAACAAGCCAATTTTTCCTATATTGCTCTTCATTCTATTTGTTAAACAATAGGGAGACACATTGACATATTTGGTTTGGGATCCTTCCATACACTACAAGAAAATATGGTTTTGGCAATAATTTTTATAGTGATAAAATAATATTTGCGTCTAAAGAGAGTTCATATAGATAATGGTAGAAATAATTGCATCTATACAGATATGTAGATCTATGGTAGCAAAAAAAAAATTGTCGGCTAACAAATTTCTGTTTTATAAAGATTTTTCTTTTCTTCGATAAGTTTTTACACTTTTATGGATTTGGAGGTATAGCTTTTAGTAGCCATATATCAATAAGGAACTAGATTATGATTGATGATAGATGCACTGTGAATGGAGTGCCTCTTCTAACCAGGCCGATGCTTGCTTAGGTCTTATAATACTGGAAGCACCACACTAATAACATTGAAAGCAACAGATTGAGCATATTTAGGATAAAGATGTTATACATGTAAATACACTGATTTATTTTTTAATAATTTTATAATTAAATATTATATGCTATTTTGAATAATTCTCTGCATTATTTACATATTTAGGATTGTGAATGGATATGTTCACTTATTGTGGAAAGATTAACATTTGAGGCAAACACATTAAATAAGAGGTATTCAACAAATTTTGGTATATAAAAGAAATACTTAATTTGATTTTATTGAAAGTAAAAGAAAAGAAGATGAAGTTTGAGTGTGAGAACTGATCTTATATTAAGAGAGAGAAATAAGACCAATTCATTTTCTTTCTAAATTTTATTTTTGTTATTTTAAGGGTTTGTTTGGATATTCTTATAGGGAGCTTGTCAGCTCACTCAACCAAGCTTCTTTTAGAGGCTCATAGAAGTCCTAGTCTACGTCTAAGTGTATTGGTCTAATGGTCAGCAAAAAGGATAAAGGATCCAATTAGATCTCTTTGCCTTTCCATGGGAGTGAGGCTGTGATGTTGTTAGGCTATTATAGGATATGCTAAAATTGGCAGCTTCTTAGTCCATGAATCCATTTGAAAGTTCAGCCTAGAAACATCTCTTGGACTTCACAGCAATTGATCTCCCATATGCTAATATGTACTAAATTCTAAGCAAACTTTTCTTTAGCCAACCCAAGGGCTTCTGTTTTTCTTTGTTTTTTTTTTTTTTTAAATCTAGCATAGCATTGTTCTTTTTCTTCTTTGTTAGGACCAAAAGGTATAGTATAGCTAAATTTTGATATTGGCTAGGTTGCTAGAGAAATCCACTCTATGTAAAGCTTACACTGCTTTCATAGAACTCATTTGCTAGTTCTCTTAGGTAATTATCACCTCAACTTTCTCAAAAGGTTTCAAATTTCTGAAAACAAACTGATAAGCTACAGAGATGGAATTGGGTCATGTCCTGTTTTCTTTGGTCCATGTTGGAACAATAAATTTGCAATCTAGGATTTTACATTAACTAATCTAACATCAGGTTAAGGCTTCTTTGAATAAAATCATGCACAAGCCAACTCTTTTGGCCTAACCTAATTGGCCCAAGCCTCGTGTATCTTACATAACAAGTCCCTTATAATTTGATCTAACCTAATCTGATACTTTAATTTGAAAAGTGAATAATAAATGGCAAAGAACTAGTCATTAAATAGGAATTAACTCGTATTAAAACTAGTTAAATAAGTACAATGTAAATTGAGTTGGTTGAATCTGTCTGAAACATGAAGTGCCACTTCATTAAAGAATGCTATCTAGCTAGGTCACATTGCCATGCAGGGTGTAGGTTTCTCGGACTAAACTTACAAAGCTCAATGTTGTTCATATTCATGACTCATCCTCCAACCAATAACTCACAACCTAGCATGAATGATCGAGCCTTGTGATTCCTATTCTACAGTGTTTTCCTATGTTTACAAATGGAGGCTACAAGGGAGCAAATACCTAGATGAACTTGAGATAAAAATGTGGATGAGATTGATACCAAACCAAGGCATCAAATTGGAGATGGTTCTAATTCTATTTTTGCCAAAGTTATTTGGGACATTGTAAAATGAAAGAATGTCTCATCAAACAACATCAACCATGATTATTTATGAATAGATCTTTTAGGAACTTGAAAGTTTCAAATCTTGAATAAAAAATATATTCATTTATTTATTTATAGCTCAAAATGTACTCTTTTAACTTGCAGATTTGGGATGATTCTTATGTATGATTAAGAAAAATCAATTTTGAAATCTTATACATGGATTACTAGGTACATATGTTGGGGTAAGAGCATTAGTTGGAAAAAATTAAAGAACTCAATTACATAATAATCAGCTTGTGCCTCAAGTGATCCTTGATTATCATTTCAATTTTTGTAAGATATGTTTTTGTTTTGACAATAAAAAAGGCATAGTTTGCAAGCACCTCTTTTATTCGACAATTGCCAAACACTGGATACAAAAAACACTATAATTATTTTTTCATCACTTTCCTTCTTTTGCACCACTTTGTTCCAATTATTTTTTAAAATTCTTTGTTAATTTTGTTGTTATAGCAAGGTTCGCAAATGTTCTCAAGGTGATATTTTGGCGACTATCATCCTATCCAATATTCCATAGCTACCATAGTTGGCATGTCTTGATACTTGCACTACATAGTAATTTACTAGGTCTAAGAATTCTCATAACATATAGAAGAAAAGCAAACAATTTAAAAAACTTGCGAAAGAATGTTGCAAAGCATATCTCATGAAAAAGGATATATTGTTGAAGAAACTATAGGTAAGGCATACATATAAAGTATAAAATATTAAAATCATCTTTATCTCATTAAAAAATTCAAAAAAATATTCAAAATATCATGCTACTTAATATGTAAAAGTTCAGCATCTTCATGTAGATAAATGTATCTTTTAAAAAGAAGCATTAGAAAATTTTATAAAATATCAAGGACGTTAAGCCAATCTTTTATTAATTTGACATAATTTTCTAATTATACTTGATGGTTTATATGCATATTTGAATATAATCGAACTATGATAAATTCATTTAATGACTACTCCTAGAAAAGGAAAACTATAACAATTAAGGCCCTATTACAAACTCACGCATAATGACAATTTGTATGAAGCTTACAGAATCGTTAGTTACATATATTTGAAATTAATCAAAAAGTTATAAACTCATTGCATACGATATGAGAAGTCTAACATAAGTAACATAAATTCCAATGAATAAAAATTATGTGATGTCAATTACCAAAGCTATTAATCGGTCTTGCTCTTGAGATAGTCGGTCGAACTCTCGGGATAATCGGTCTTGCTCTTGAGATAGTTTTTCCTTCCTAACCTTGAACTATGTTACCAAAGTAATCAGAAGTATTCCACAAGTAAGTTAGCAAATAAAAATAAGAAACAATATAGCCAAACCTTATACTAATGCAAATAAAGTTCAAATTGTGACCTAACAGGTAGAATTTAATAACTTATATAACAAATACATTGTTTAAGATCAATGAGTTTATAAAATCAGCTACAACATAAGAGGTCTTAACCTTAGCCAAAACTTTGGTTGATTCCCTATTAGAAAGCTTCCTGTCATACCAAAAGGAAAGAATTAAAAACCAAATGATTGATCAAATGCCATACTAATCTTTTTTCATGAACTAATAGATAGAGGAGCCTTGTGATTAAATGCATGTAACTAATAATATTATATGCTAGGAAAAAGAAAAAATAAATGATTACTTTGAAATATGGGATTAATGTTGGTTAATAAATGTCTTATTGAGGCATAAAATAGGATTATCATTAAAAGTACATAATATATAGTTACCTTTTTAATTTTGTTTTCTTAATAAGGTCCATACATTTTGCAATATCTATTTCTCCTTCATCACCTGACGACATGCTGGATGATTCTTTTGTAGCTCCACCACGTTGATCACTTGATTTCTGTACAACATGAAAAGAAAAGCAGATGCTTTGTTATGAGAAACTTAGAACATATATTTTTTAAACAAGAACCATCGTGTACTCCAAAAAGCTATTTTTGTTGAAAAGTAATAAACTTGTAACAACCACTAATTAGTTCCTCATAATTGCTAGATTGGACAATGAGCAATAGTATCACCTTTACTGATAGTTAATCAATGAGCCCATATGAATGGGATTACTTCTTTGCTACAATTTTCAAGCCTTAGCCTAAGTCAAGGAGTAACCAGGGATGACCTAGAGATCAGATGTCTTCATATGATTATCACAGCACAAGTTAGTTTTGGAACAACGATGGCAAATCTAGGGGGTCTAAACTAAGTATATTGCATATAAATAACGGCATCAATAAAAGGACCCTTTTGAACTTGAGAGTACAAAAAGCCAAGATCATCAGTTGAAGTACTCGTACAAGAAACCAGGTTACGTCTTCATCTTCCTTATGATTGTTGGTATTCTTCACCCATGATGGATTTATATTTTTGGGATGCCAATGAGATCAATTTTCTTTGGTGAACCCCCTTTTCTCACTTTTCTTCTTTGCCTTTGATCGACTTACATGTATATATGTATATATAGAATAAAACAACTCCTTCAGAAAGTTAAGAAATGTCAAAGTTAAGAAATGTCTTCCATTCAAAAAGGTCTTCGAATCCAGCTCCAATTTTGTTACGCAAAAGCTTAGTTCTATAAATGCCAAAACAAATGGTTTTGTTATTCTTTTAAATTAGAGCCTTCCTTATTCAAAGGCTTTCCATCTTTCCTCTCATAAAATTTCAACCTTATTCTTTGCTATTTGGTATATACTCCAAGAAAAATTTCTTTGGTATGGAACAATTCCATATTTACCTAATGGAGCGAATCATAATGCGCATGATATATATTAATTGGGCTCTCAATATGAGAATGTAAATTTACTCTCTTTCTTTTTGGTAAAGGAGAATATTAATTTACTTGCCACATCATTGAATATCACCTATCTGTAGCGTTAACAAGCAGTCAAAATGGTTATAGCCACTTAAAAAGTTTTAAAATGCTTAGGAAGATTATAGTTTTTTATTTTCTTTTTTTAATTTTCTTATTCATAGTGTTATCTTTAATACCTATTATTTATTTTTATTATTAATATTTTTCTTTTTTGACTCACGAGTTAACTCTATGAAGCCATTGATCCACTCAATTAGTTAAGATATTGAGCCGAATTTAGTAATTTCTGAAACATTGCTAAGGATCATTCCATTTTTAACATTAAAATGGGTCCTCTAGTTTGCTATCCGAACCTTAAACTAGGGTTGTGCAAGCAAACAAATAAAACTATAAAACTGATAAGAACAAGTTATTTCAATTGGGTTCAGATGAGACTTTTCCACATTTGGTTCAGCTTGAGTATGAAATTTTTTTTGAATCGAAAAAATTGATTCACCTTGTAGAATGAAAAAGAATGGCTCACCATATGGCATGAACCATGATTACATATGAATAGATTTTTTAGGGACTTGAATATTTGGGATCTTGAATAAAAAATATATTTATTTATTTATTTATAGTTCAAACATACACTTTTGCGCTTGTTGATTTGGGATGATTCTTGTGTATAATTACAAGAAAACAATTTTGAAAGCTTATATATGAAGGACTAGGTACATAGGTTGGGGTAAGACCATTATCTTAGGACAAAAGGAACTCAATTATGTATAAATAATCAGCTTGTTTCCCAAGTGATCCTTGTATATCACTTCCAACTTTGTTAGTCACTTACATAGGTTAGTGTTTCAACATGAAAAAGCATAGTTTGCAGGACCACTTTCATTCTACAATTGCCAAACATTACATACCAAAAAATATAGTAATTATTTTTTTGTTTTAGGAAGTTAAGAAACACCAATTTAGTCTACTACTCAAAACGGTCTTCTAATCTGGCTCAGATTTTGTTGGATCTGCAATCCAACTTGTGCGAAAGATTAGTTCCATAAATGCCAAAACAAATCATTTGGTTATTCTTCTATAAAAGGATTCCACTTCTCTTTTTTTTTTTAATGTTAAGGGAGGAAAAACCATCCGTAATGCAAATTAAAGTATTTGTATCAATTGTACAGAGGCAGAGATGCCACTTTTGCCATAGCTGAGTTGGCTCGGACAAAAAGAGGAACCCAGAACAATGTGGGATATGGTCTCTGAAATTATACAATTAGATCGGGGTGATGGGAAGGTTCAAAGTGGGTTAGAAACCATAAGAATCCCATCTATAAGAGGCCTAATCCCCCTCCCTTAGACTTCATCATCAATTCTTTGAGAAATTGCCGATCCTCCAAGAGTTTGCTCTAAGTTTTCCTTGATTCTTGCCAAAAAAGATCGTAGGTTTCCTTCTTTTTTTGGTATAGCTAAATAGGGAAGCCCTCCTTCCAATTATTCTGCTTCATTTTTTAATCGTTCTATCTATCGTCATTGCTAGATTTAATCTGATGAAGTCGCTGGATTAAGCATGAATAGTGTCTCCTCTGTTTCATGCCTTCACCCTTATTTTTATTTTGGGTCCACTAACCAACACCAGGCAAGGTCATGGCCGGGGTCGCCACCATGGCTTTTGATGGCCATCACCTTAGGATGCCGGCCTATGATTTTTTTTTCCTGTGCTTGGAACTTGAGAGGAAGAGAGTGAAGATACAAGGGGATAGTTTCCTATTTGAACAAAGAGAAAAAAGAAAATAAGAGAGAGAGTGAGGAAGGAAAAAAAGGGGGTAGAGAGAGAAACCTAATTTTCATATGAAATCCTCTTGATCAAACCCCAATCTGATTGAATCTAAGTTAATTCGAGATATTTAGACTCAAATCATGATTCGACCCAAATCATGACTTGGACTAGGATTCTCATTTTTTTCTCTAAATCTCTCCTTGATTGAAGGCTAATAACATTTTTAAATTATCCGATCAAAGCCTCAATATTAGAAGAGCATTGGATCTAGAGATTGAGCTGTGAGTTGAAAGTCATGATTTTTGACTGATTGTAAGTTTTCTTTTATCTCTAAATTTTTAATATATATTTTTATATTTAAAAATTAAATTTTATATATAAAAATTATTAAAATATTTATAAATTAAAAAGTTTGAAAGTATATATTTATACATGAAAAGTAATTTAAAATGTTGGATCAAGTAGAGTATTTACCTCAGCATGGTTGCAAATTTGAAATGAGATAATTTCTTTATTTTAGTATTGCATGTTTTTTAAAAATAAGATTATTCATGTTCATCCTTGTAAGAATTTTGGATAAAACATATTCTTTAGTTCTGAAATGAGATGTGGAAAATTTGATTTAATATTATTATGAAAATAAGTATGATTACTTGGTTATGGTGAAATTATGAAAAAAAATTTTAGTTAGACTATGATCTGGATCTAGCTAACGGGACTGATCGTTGTCCACACATTAGAAACTAGTTTCTCCTATGTCTAGCTAGTCGAGGCTAATCGCTGGTAGAGTTAGTCCTTCTAGGCTTAGCCAGTCGAGGCTGACCGCTGACACACTCTGATGCATCACTTGTTTATTTTTAGAACTAATATCTTTATCCTATCATGAGGCAAATCATGGCCATGTGAATCAGAGTTAATTTTCTTCTAGGCCTAACCAATAGGGATGATCACTGGTACACACCGATGGATCGGATATTCTAGATTCGGAGGCTAGTCTCTTTTGAATTTTAACATGAAACTAATCATGGCTACGGTCACTGAAGATTGAGAGAGAATTTTATGTTTTATTATTATGTATGGCATATTTTTAAAAATTAAAATTATAATGATATATGTATCTATTATTATCAATTCCTATATTTGAAAAAAATTAATTATGCTCGATCCTTCAAAAATATTGGTAACTTATTGAGCTCATAAAGCTTACTTTCTCTTCTTTATTATTTTATATCTCAAATCTAGAAGATCCTTTGGGGCTTGGGACCAAGCGATGAGAAGCATAGGGTTTTAGGTGTTAATTGCTTAGCTATCTTTAAATAAATATTGTTTTGGACCTTTGCTAAACCTTTCTTTTATTCCTTATTCATCTTGGAGAATTTATCTTTCTATTGAATAAAAATATTAGTGAATTTACTTTTACCACTACCTGACTTAGATTGATGTGATTATGTATTGATAAAGGGAGGCCTTGCATATCTAGTGGGATCAAAGCCTAAGGATGTGCGGCCATCTATCGTGCACTCGGCTCGAGCCTTGAACTGGGGTATGACAATTTTAATTCTCACTAGCTTATAATCCTATGCGATGCATAGGTTGGGAACCTAAGAAACCCTCTAATCTCTTTGAAGTGCTCTTCTTTCCCACAAATCTCTAACAAAGATAATGAAATGAAAATAAAAAGAAGGGAAAGGAAAAAATAATCATCTATGCAGGGAAAGGTCTTACCCATAATTTTTTTTTCTATCTTTTCTCTTTTAAGATCTTACCTTAATTCTTTTCCATCTTTCCACTATTTTCGTTGATTTTTTCATATTTTAGCTGAATAGGGAAGCTTAGATGACCAAAGAAAAATCCTTTCGATCAAAAATCCCCAACCCTACAAAATATCATGCTTCTACCAAGATTAAGCTCTCAAAACCTCAAGGAAACAACTCACAATCAGAACCTAAGAAATCCCTCTAGCCTCTCTCAAGTGCTCTCCTTCCCATAGATCTTTGAAAAAGATAATGAAATGAAAAGAAAAAAATTGAAAAAAAAATGATCATATATATAGGGAAAGGTCTTATGTTGATTTTTCCTATATTTTCCCAATTTTTCTTAATTTTTTCCATCCTTAGGAGTCCCAACCAGATGGCAAGCAGGGACCTACTGACGGCGATGACGGAGATGACGATGGAGTGGGGGGAAGGGGAGGATGTAGCAAGCGACCTAGGAGGCACTGGTGGCATTAGAGGAGCCTAGGGCCAGGAGCTGGTTGCTAGGGCACACCATGGACCATGCGGATGCTAGTGCTGGAGAGGATGGCAAGGAGTGTTGTGTCGGTGTCGTATAGCTAAATGTGGATGATCTGCTAGGACATCAAAAAGACCACCAGATCTTCCAACAGAAAAAGGTTGGAGATGTCGGTGCCGATGTTGACACTGATGAACGGCATCTGCTTTTCTGTCCTTAGGAATCCCAACTAGATGGCAGGGTTGGAGCGGCATGAATAAGGAAGTTAGATGATGGCTAGGGTTTTATGTTGGGTTTTCCCTTTTTTTCTGTTCGAGCACCGTGAATAGGGAAGCTAGATGATGGCTGGGATTTTATGCTGAGTATTCCCTTTCTTTTTCCATTCTCGGGAGTCCCAACTAGGCAACTTAGGAGGTGGTGGTGGCATTGGAGGAGCCTAAGGCTAGGAACTAGTTGTTGGGCATGCCGAGGACCATGTGGATGCCAGTGTTGGAGAAGGCAACAAGGAGTGCCATGTCGGCATCATAGAGACAGATGCAGGTGATCTGCTGGGACTTTAAGAAGGCGACCTGATCATTCGGCCGGAAGAGGTTAGAGACATCAGTGCCAATGTTGATGCCAACAAATGGCAACTGCTTTTCCATCCTTAGGAGTCCCAACTTGATTGTAGGCTTGGAGTGACGCAAATAGGGAAGCTAGATGATGGCTGGGGTTTTGTGTTGTGTATTTCCTTTCTTTTTCAATTCTAGTGGCGTGAATAGGGAAGCTAGATGATGGCTGGTGTTTTGTGCTGGGTATTCCGTAGGATTAGGGCTGTGATGTTGTTATGTTGATATAGGCTATGCTCAAATAGGTGGCTTCTTAGTCCATGACTCTAGCTGAAAATTCAGCCTAAATCCAACTTATCCAAATAGGCTTTAATTCTATATATAAAAAATGATGAAGTATGATATACATCTCTTGGACTTTACAGCAGTCGCAGTCTCATATCCTAATAAGTACTAAATTTTAAGCAAACTTTTCTTTAGCCAACCCGAGGGGTGTGTGTGTGTGTGTTTTGTTCTTTTTATTGCATCAAGTATAGCAATGCCCCTTTTCTTCTTTGTTGGCACAAAAAGGTATAGTGTAGCTGACTTTTGATATTGGCTAGGTATAGCTCTCTTGATTAATTCATATAAAAATCACAATTGATCCTACCTATTCATAATAAAAATTGAAGAGTCTGGAGCATTAGATGCTCATTATAATCTACAACCTTTTTTATCCTGTTAACTTCTTATATGATGTAACAATTAAACTCTTATCATAGAAAATCCTTAAATCCATTCAAACAAATAGAATTATAATGTCAAAGCTAAAGGATATCTATACCCAAAATATTATACATCCAAGCTCTCCCAAGAAATATCAATCCACTAACTTTAAACTTAAGATGCTCAAAATTCTTCTTATCATTACTAATAATAAAAGAACCAATCATCAAATATAATACTGTAATATCTAGATAAGCCCAATGATTAATAAGCTTGTCCTTTCATTTGTCAATGACGATCTCTTTTACTAAAAATTAGATCTCCATTCATAACACTTATTGTATTAGAATTAATATTCTTAACTAGTTTTAATTTAAATTAACCACCATACTTCTAGTGTGCACTTTGATTTAAACCCACCAAATCCTCCAGGGCTACTGAATGAATTTTAATTAGAATATTGTTTTGCATCAAAATCTCAAAAGATCTAATCTTTCAAATTTTTGATAAATTTTAAGCAAAACTTTTAAGCTTCTTTATCCCTTACTGTGCCTCAAACATATCACATTAAGATTAAATCTTGATCTGCTTCTATATTTGAAGTCCTTGCATAAATATTCATTTAAAACCTTATAAATCTAAAACTAATTAGAGTGAGTTAACTCTAGATTCACCTGACAATTAATTAGATAGCTACAACTAACATTTTTTTGTAAAATGATTAACTCCAACTCCAATAAACTAGAAGATCTCAACATTTCTATGAATAGAATCAACTCGGTTATTTCTCTTAAAGTTTTCTTCATCGCGACTCTTAACATCCATCAATAAATCAATATGAAATCTTACCCCTTACATGTTAAAACTCATTCAAGTCTTTAAAAAAATTTAACTATAGCAAGATATATTAGATTAGTTTAGAAACCTAAACTTTGACTTGAAATAATTAATACATCTTACCATCTCCAACAAACAAAAGGAATATAAAGTAATTCAATCCATAAATAGTAATACAAATTATTAAAGATTTCACCAAAATATATATGTCATGCTCTCATAATAAAATTTAATTCACCAATAGAATCAAATATATTTTTTATTTACACATGAGTTTCATATATGATTCTTTTCAGATTCAACGCTCAAAAATTATTCTACTCTGTATGATGAAATTCTTTCTTAGACTACATCCTAAATAACTCTTTTCCCAAAATTGTAATGATCAGACGATCAACATTAAAAAAAGTTATCAAGATCTTCATCCATATCGAGTTTAGTATTTCCAAAATCATGTAAATAACAATGGAACATGTATTCACAACACAACATAACCTACCAATATAGCATCCCATATTCGAAGGTCAACATCTCTTAAACTTAGATCACCCTACTTATTAAAATCCAAGACATAACTCATCAGTTATGTTTTACACATCGTATGCCGCTTATATATAAATTCCATCACAATATCTATTGATCCAAAATCCAATCATTGAATTATTTCTATTATATAATTCAAATCTAGATTAATTCTTCTATACTCTTTATCTATCCATCCCTATGAATCACAATCCTAAGCTTAAGTTCTTCATATGATCAAAATATATTATTAGACTTTAAGTTTTACCCATTATCAATTCTATTGCTTTGATACCATAAAATATCAAGCTCGAAATCCAAGACATGACATGATTATGCTACCGGGGGTACCATCCTCAATAACATGAAGCCTATCTCAATTATAATTAGCTGAAATCCATCATAATTAAAATATAAATAAAGATTCAATTCCATGATTCAAGTAATCAAATCAAAATTATTTTAGAGCATCTAAATTCAAAATCAAATATCAAATAGATATCTCATAATTTTATAAATAACTCATTGCAAATCCATAATCATCCTATAATTTCCAAGCCTACTAGCATAGGTCCCCAAGCTTGGGTCATCCATCATTTCTAACTTTATTTCTCTATAAAAGAAAAAAAATATGAGCTATACTAGCTTAGTAAGTAAAGCCTAGGCTTCTTTACCAAATCAAGTAAAATTTTTTTCATGATAATATAATATTTAAAAAATAATAAATATTATAAAATAAACTATTTTATAGAGCATATAATAAAATAAGTCATAAGACAACATGCATGTATAATTATAAATCATAAAGTTTCGTAAACATGATTCATAAATTATTATTATCATATGTTCATATCATATTTCAAAATCTTATTCATAGATATTCATGCTAAGATCACTTTATATTGTGATAGGGCTATCTTAATTGATAGGATTCTTATATCTTATGCCAACTTTATATTCATTAAGGAGGCCATGTTTTTGTGGATGCTAGCTCCAGGTGTTGATTTTTTTAATTTTAAAAATTTATTCATAGCTATCTGAGAGCTTTTAAAATTTTTATATATTTTTTTTGAAATATATATATATATATATATATATATATATATATATATATATATATATATATATATATATATATATATATATATATATATATATATATATAAAATAAAATTCATGCTTCACAAACATATCATTTTCATAAAACATATTCATGGAATCAATGATCATCATAAAACATATTTTTCATATATCATATGCTGATCCTTATTTTATAAAAAAAAATATGATTTCATTAATAATAATTTATTCACATAGAAAGCATGATAATTTAAAAATAAACAAGGAGCATAAGATTCTACTAACCTTAATCGCCTTAGATCTTTAGGCTTTATTAGATGAATCAGGTATTCCTGTTTAAAATATAAAAAATATGAATAATTTCTATTTGATGAATATAATAAAATTAAATTATAAAAAAAAAAAGATTGTTGATCGAATGTATCGATCCATTTGAGCATCGGGGCAATTTAAGGTCTCTTAGTCAAGGATCATATTTAAGTAACTCGATAAAAGAATCGTGGAACACGTATTGGATCAAAGTCAAGATCAATCAATTGGGTTCATCAATAATGAATTTCTAAGATACTCACATAGATAGAGTGGGCTTGACATATAGCATGAATATCAAAGCAATTTCGAAAGTCAGATCATCTTATTGGAATCAATATGGATTCCTAGAAGAGGAAATAATGACTTGGTACAGGATTCATAGCTCCTTTTAGAGAGAGAAAGTTGATGAAGAGAGAAAGTAAAGTGAAAAGATAGAAAGAAAATCTTTATATCTTCAAAAGAGATAATTATGATCAAGATCATCATAATCATGTCATCATAATGGTTCAATAGGGGTTAATGGTGATCAAATTCTATGAATTTCTGACAAGGATTAGCTTGGATTGATATATTGCATGAATATCAAAGTAATTATGGGCATCTTTGAAAAGATCATCTCAAATTTATGGTGGAGTTTATGGATCGGATAGAGAGATAAAGAGAAAGGATAAAGTGAGAAATCAAGAGAGAGACATAAGAGAGAAGAGGAGGGAGAATCCTTTTTTTTTTTTTTTTTTCTTTTCTTTTCTTCTTCTTCTTTCCTTCTTTCTTTGGCCGAGCGAGAGGAGAGATAGGGGCAGCGGCTGGTGCCCCGGTAGGGTGCGGTGGCACAGCCGGCGGTCTGGCAGCAGGCGGCCGACGGCGGTGGGGCAAGAAACGGCCGGCGGCAAGTGGCCAGCCCACAACAACAAGACTAATCTTGGAAAAACAGGGGACCGCCGCTTTTCGTTTATTTTTCCGGTCATTGGCCGATCACCTGCGGCCAAAACCTTCGGGGAAGTAGCTGGTAGGTGGGGGTCACGACCCATGGGGTGGCACCGCCGGCAGCGGCGCCGGTGTCCGGAAAGAAAAGGACATAGGGTTCGAGCAAACAGGGGAAAACAGGGCATCAACTTTGGTGCCTTTTTCGGCGATTCCGTCTGCCGGAAACCGCGCGTAATCACAGGAAAAGAAGGGTGAAGAAGAGATGAAGATAGTTCAGGCTTACCTCAGGCTCCGGTGTCTTCTCCGGTGAGAACTTCAGGTGTATTGAACGGAAGAAACGTGGGAGAAAGAAAAGGGAGAAAGGCCGGTGCTAGTCGTGGTCGGCTTTGGAAGGAGGAAGAGAGATTTATAGATAATCTCCTAGGGTTTTGAAAGCCTAGGGAGTCCTCTTCTTGGTTGGACGCCCGGGGGGGGGAAGAAGACTCCCGTTGGGAGTCTTCGTCTCGGCTTTCCATTTTTGTTTTGGACCGTTTGGGTGGGGTTTTGGGCCGAATTTTTTAATTGGTGGTCCAATTGGGCCAGGCCATCACATTCCTAGAATCGTATAAGCCCCTTATAATTTAATCTAACTTAATTTAATTAGAACTAATTATTAAATAAAAATTAATTAATTTTAAAAGAGATAACTAGTTAAAAAAGTATAATGTAAATGAGTTGGTTGAACCTATCTGAAACATGAAGAAGTGTCACTTTCTAAAAGTACGTAACTAAATAAAGAAAGGTGTGAGGTGTAGTTTGCTTAGTCTCAACTTACAAAGCTTAATATTTTTCATATTCTTGACTCATCCTCCAACCAATAACTCACAACCTAGGTATTGCTTTGCTATTTCAAAGCTAGAGGTTACAAGGGTGCAATACCTAGATGAACTTGAGATAAAAATGTGGATAAGATTGATGCTGAACCATGGCATCAAATTGGAGATGGTTCTAATTTTATTTTTGCCAAAGTTATTTTAGAGATTGTAAAGTAAAAGAATGGCTCATCATATGGCATCAACTATGATTATATACAAATATATCTTTTACGGACTTTAATGTTTGGGATCTCAAATAACAAATATATTAATATATTTATTTATATTTCAAAACATACTCCTGAGCTTGCATATTCAGAAAGATTCTTATGTATGATTATAAGAAATCACTTTTGAAAGCTTATACTTGAAAGGACTGGATACATAGGTTAGGGTAAGACCATTAGCTTGGGATAGAAAATAACTCAATCATATAATAATCAGCTTGTGCCCCAAGTGATCCTTGAATATCATTTCAAACTTTGTTAGATAGGTTTGTGTTTTGACACAAAAAAACTTGGTTTGCAAGAACCGCTTTCATTCTACAATTGCCAAAGGATAGATATAAAAAAACACTGCAATTAATTTTTCCTCAATTTCCTTCTTTAGCACCACTTTGTTCCAATTCTTTTTTTAAATTCGTTGATAATTTTTGCCATTACAACAAGGTTCATGGATGTTCTCAAGGTGATATTTGAGCTTCTATTACTCAATCCAATATTCAAAAGTCCACCAACATAATGTGATAATCTGCCTTAGCTACCACAACTGGCTTGTCTTAATACATGCATTACATAGTGACTTATTAGGTCTAAAACAAATTTGGTTTTAGCCTTCTCAAAGTCAAATGAAAAATTATAGCTTTATGATATAGTGTATATATCCCCCATAAATCCTATCCCATTATCAGCAAACCTTCATTCATTTAGTCCAAATAGCACACCAAGTTGAAACTATGGTAAATGATATAAATCTAGCATAAATAAATTGGCTCAAAATACACTGAAGATTTAAGCTTAGGCAAATTTAGATAGTTGCAGATGGAACATGCTATCATTGTATGGGCATTATATTAAACATATTTGAAAAAAAATGTACAATGATGATATGAATTGAAATGACTTTGACTAATGCAATGCTTTAATCCTAAACCTCAACACTAACACTAAGTATGTCATGGCTAGTCTTTCATATTGCATTTTGTCGATCAATCAAATTATGTTTCAAAATCAAATATATCAAGCCTATCATTTGCATCAACTTCAAGTAGCTTTGCTCGCCAAAAGCCTATTTCTAAACATGCTCCGACTTAGCTAGCTGTTGCATCATCTTCTCCTCTGCCTCCTATTTAAAAGATAGATGAGAAAAGGACAAAAAAATTAGTCAAAATTTAATATAATAGATCAAATAATTTACTACATACCATTTTATGCAGCCCAATCCAACATTCTAGTGGTATAGAATTTTCATTTGATAGTTGCTTTAGTTACTTGGTGCATAGTGAAAGATAAGTGTAATTATGAAAGAACCAAATAGAATTAATACATTCTTTTGCTGCATGGTCCATCAAGCCACCCTCCAATCGCTTTTAACGTGCTTGAATGATGTAACTTGTTTACTTTGTAGAGAGAGAGGGAGAGAGAGAGTTAGAAATGACATAACTATAACTATAATCATCTAATTTTTTTGCAACTCTTCAGTGTTAGATTTTTGGATCATCATTTATCAATCATTCCTACTACAACTGAAAACTCTCATAATGCATAAAAGAAAAAAAAAATTTATAAAACTTGCAAAAGAATGTTGCAAAGCATATCTCACAAAAATGGATATGTTGTTGAAGAAACTACAGCTAAGGCATATTTAGAGATTATAAATATTAAAAGCATCTTCATCTCATCAAAAGATTCAAAGAAATATTCAAAATATCATGCTACATGATATGTTAAAGTTTAGTATTTTCACATAGATAATGTCTCTTTTAAAGCAAAGCATTGGAAAATTTTATAAAATATCAAGGGTGTTAAGCCAATCTTTTATTTTACATAATTTTCTAATTATGCTTTATATGTAAATACAAACCAACTATGATAAATTTATTTAATTAATACTCCTAGAAGAGGAAAACTATAACAATTAAGACCTTATTACAAACTCACTCATAATGACCATTTGTATAAAGCTTACAAAATCGTTAGTTAGACATATTCAAAATTAATCAAAAAGTTGTAAACTCATTGCATATGATTTGAGAAGTCTAATATAAGCGACATACATTCCAATGAATAAAAATTATATGATGCCAATTGTCAAAGCTCTTAAATTGGTCATTCTCTTGAGATAGTCGGTTGATCTCTTCGGATAATTGGTCACACTCTTGAGATAGTTTTGCATTCCTAACCTTTAACTATGTTGCCAAAGTAATTAGAAGTATTTCACAAGTTAGCAAAGAAAAATAAGAAATAATATGTTCAAACCTTGTGCTAATGCAAACAAAGTTCATAGTACTGTGTGACCTAATAAGCAGCATTTTAAAAACTTTTCTTATATAACTAATGCAATATTTAAGATCAATGAGTTTATAAAATCAGATACAAGATAAAAGGGTTTAATCTTAACTAAAGGCTCAACATGATATTCCAGTTCTTCTTTTTTCCATCGTGTGGTAGATTCTCTATTAGATAGCTTCCTACCATACCAAAGGAAAAAATTAAAAACCAAATGATTGATCAAATGCCATACTAACCTTTTTTCGTGAACTAATAGATAGAGGAGCCTTGTGATTAAATGCATGTTACTAATAATAATGTATGCTACGAAAAAGAAAAAATAAATGATTACTTCTAAATGTGAGATCAACATTGATTAATAAATGTCTTATTAAGACATAAAATAGGATTATAATCAAAAGTACATAATATCTAGTTACCTTTTTAAATTTGTTTCCCAATAGGGTCCATATTTTTTGCAATAGCTATTTCTCCTTCATCACGTGGCATGTTTGATGATTCTTTTATAGCTCCACAACATTGATCCCTTGATTTCTATATAACATGAAAAGCAAAGCTGGTGCTTTGCCATGAGAAACTTAGAATATATATTTTTTAAACAAGAACCATCATGTACCAAAAAAAAGAAAAAACAAGAACCATCAAATGCTAGATTAGATGATGGACAAACAATATAACATCATAATAGACAACTGCTATTGTCGTTGAAAAGTAATAAACTTGTAACAACTGCTTATTAGTTCCACATAATTACTGGATTGGACAACGAACAATATTATCACCTTTACTGATAGTTTTTCAATGAGCCCGTATGAATGGGATTACTTCTTTGCTACAATTTTCAAGCCTTAGCCTAAGTCGAGTAACAAAAGAAGACCTAGGGATTGGATGTCTTCATATGATTATCACGGCACAAGTCGGTTTTGGACTAATAATGGCAAATCTAGGGGGTTAAACTAAATATGCTACATATAAATAATAGCATCAACAAAAGGACCCTTTGGAACTTGAGAGTACAAAACCAAGATCATCAGTTGAAGTACCCATACAGGAAACCAGGTTACCTCTTCATCTCCTAGGTGTTCGCTAGTATTCTTCTCCCGAGATGGATTCATATTTCTAGGACGTCGATGAGATCAATTTTCTTTGGTGAACCCCCTTCTCTCCCTTCTCTTCTTCTTTGCCTTTAATTGAGTTACTTGTATATATGCATAAATAAAATAAAACAACTCCTTTAGTTAAGAAACATCTTCTATTCAAAATAGTCTTCAAATCTGACTTGAATTTTGTTATCCAAAACCTTAGTTCAATAAATGCCAAAACAAATATTTTTGTCATTCTTTTAACTTACAGCGTTCCTTATTCAAAAGCTTTCCTTCTTTCCTCTCATAAAATTTCAGCCTTATTCTTTGTTGGTTGGTATATACTTGAAGCAAAGTTTCTTTGGTATGGAACAACTTTCCCTATTTATCTAACGGAGGGAATCTTACTTGCAGCATCATTGAATATCACCTGTCTGTAGCATTAACAAGCAAACAAAATGGTTACAACCACTTGAATAGTTTTTAAAATGCTTAGTAGGATTATAGATTTTGATTTTTTTTTTAATTTTCTTATTCTTAGTGTTATCTTTAATACTATATTATTTACTTTTATTATTAATATTTTTCTTTTTTGACTTGTAAGTTAACTCTATCAAGCCATTGATCCACTTAAATAAGCATAATATCGAGACAACCTTAGTAATTTCTAAGACATTGCTCAGGATCATTTCATTTTTGGCATTGAAATGAGTCTTTGGTTTACTGTCTGAATCGCAGACTCAGATTGTACAAGAAAATAATGAAACCATTAAACTGATACGAACCTATTATTTCAAATGGGTTCGGATGGGACTATTCCACATTTGGGTTTGGTTTGAGCTTGAAATTTTTTGAAATCAAAAAAATTGATTCAGTTTTAATTTACATTAAAAAAATAACTTAAACCGATCCAACCCACATATATATAATAATCAAATTCTGAATAGATGAGCCAGACCACATTGTCACTCTATTTTTGCCAAAATTATTCGGGACATTGTAGAATGAAAGAATGGCTCACCATATGGCATGAACCATGATTACATATGAATAGATTTTTTAGGGAATTGAATGTTTGGGTTCTTGAATAAAAATATATATTTATCTATTTATTTATAGTTCAAACATACTCTTTCGTGCTTGCTGATTTGGGATGTTACTTGTGTATGATTACAAGAAAACAATTTTGAAAGCTTATATATGGAAGGACTAGGTGCATAGCTTGGGGTGAGACCATTAGCTTGGAAAAGAGGAACTCAATTATGTATAAATAATCAACTCATGCCCCAAGTGATCCTTGTATATCACTTCGAACTTTGTTAGTTACTTACATAGGTTAGAGTTTCAACATGAAAAAGCATAGTTTGCTAGGACCACTTTCATTCTACAATTGCCAAACAATACAAAGCAAAATGTATGATAATTAATTTTTTGCTTTCTGAAGTTAAGAGATGGCAATTTAGTCTTCTACTCAAAATGGTCTTCTAATCTGGCTCAGATTTTGTTGGATCGACGATGGGATTGAAACTGGATCAGATAATATTATATCCATATCTGTATTAGTTTTGTTTGATGAATACAAATATGGATATAGATATTATTTGGATGTAAAAATTTATATCCATATTTATTTTAAATTGATATGAAATAATTCGGATATTGAAAGTATGAATATAATATAGATATAGGTTATATAATTAAATTTTATGATTATAGAGTCAAAGATGTTACTAAATAGATGATAAATCAAGTTACTAACAAATTTATATGGTTGTATATTTTTAAAAAATAATAAATATTATATAAAATTATATAGAATTATAGATAAATTTGAATATTTGGATATAGATCAGATAGTTATCTATCCGCATCCATATCCAATTTTTTTTAATAGATATGGATACAAATATTAGTTGAATCCTCAAATTTCCATCTATATCCAAATTGATTCAGATATAAAAATGAATCTAGACAAATATTATCCATACTATTTTCACCCCTAATCGGCGATCCAACTCGTGCAAAAGCTTAGTTCCACAAATGCCAAAACAAATGGTATTGTTATTCTTTTAACTTATAGCCTTCCTTATTCAAAGGCTTTCCATCTTTTCTCTCATAAAATTCTAGCAGTATTCTTTGCTGCTTGGTATATTCCAATTCTCATTCTATTATTAGAATCCCACTCCAAAAAAAGTTTCTTTGATATAGAATAATTTTCCATATTTATGTAATGGGGTAATCTTAATGTGCATGATATATATTAATTAGGCTGTCAACATGTGAATATAAATTTACTTGTCCCATTATTGGATTCTAGAAAGGAATATCATCTTTCTGTAGTGTTAACAAATAAACAAAAATATTATAGCAATTTAAAATTTTTTAAAATAATGCTTAGGAAGATTATAGTTCTTGATTTTATTTTTTTTAATTTTCTTCTTCTTCGTATTATCTTTATCACTATATTACTTAATTTTATTATTAATAATTTCCTTTTTTGGACTCACAAATTAACTCTCTCAAGTTGTTGACCAACTCAAATAAGTAAGATATCGAGTTGAATTTGCAAGTTTTCAAAACACTACTTTGGACCAATCCATTTTCGACTTTGAAATGGGTCCTTAGGATTACTATCCAAACTTTAAATCCATCATAGGTAGAACATGACCCTAATCCTCATAGGAATGGATGATTCTATTTCCATTATAAACCAAACAAGCCAATTTTTCCTATAAATTAATGGCCCTTCCTTCTATTTGTTCAACAATAGGGAGACACATTGACATATTTGGATTGGGATCCTTCCATACACTATAAGAAAATCTGGTTTTAGACCGTGAAGGCTTCACCATTGGATAGAAAATTAAGAGATTCGGATGGGATTACTATTGAAGGAAAAATCCTATTTTCCAGGTCAGGTTCGTTCAGATCTGATTTGATCAAGATGGATATTTCAAAAATTTTTCTCTTAGACCCAAATCAGATCTAAGACTCTTCATATCTAATTTTTTTTGATGTGATAAAATAAAATAAAAATAAAAATAAATTAAATCTAATTTAATTATACCTTTATTATAGATAATTCTATTATCCTATGATGATCCTGATGTTTGCCTGAGATTCTGGATATAGCCATGCAAGCTCCTGGCCTCTACCGATATCCACTCGAACAGGATCTGAAGATCTTTTCCTTCTCAATCTATGCTGCAAAAATTAGATCTAGATCTGATCTTAAAGATCTTCAAAATATCTTTTGAAGATCAGTTATTGTCTCTTGCAGTAGTGCTGTCTTCTTCCTTTTCTGTCATCTTTCTCTTGCTTAGATCACACCAAACTCGAGCCCAAAGCCTCTTGGGTGTGGAGAGGAGAGAGAGGATCAGAGGATGGCATGGAGAAGGAGGGAGAGGGGCTATGTGGCATGGGTAAAGGACAGAAACTCTAAATCCTAGGCGCAAATAGGGTTTATATAGACCTTGCTTCACTATGCAGTGCCGCATCATCCCGGTCAATCATGACTCTTTATGTAATTAGATCTAAATCTGATTGATGGGATGACATCATTTGACCCAATCAGATTAAAGTCTCTCACAAACCTCCTTAGGTGGCACCAAGATTGGTCAAAGAAGACTCTTTGGTGCCACATTAGTAGAAAGCATGAAGCAACTTGGAGTCCCATCTGTATGGGACTCCAAGCGTCATCCTCATTGGGCGCACGCCTCCCAAGGTGTGCACCCTCTTCCTTCCTTTTTTTTAGTAAGAGGACAAAGCCCCATCTTCTCTCCATGGGTGCATGATATATGGGCAGATGTCTAAATATCAAAGATCAATATTTGACTAAAGTCCAAAGACAAGATTTAGTAGGTGATGAAAAATAGCGGGTGTTATCTCAAATTTATCTCATAAATTAAGACAACCATTTTCTAATCTGGACAAGCTCTAGTCAGACCAAGTAAAGGTTTCTGAGTGAGTCCAAACACATTTAGCTTAATCGAGATAACTTTTAATGATTGTTAAAGAAGAATATCAGGCTCAATCATGTGCTAGCATGATTTTCTTGAACCTAATTGAATCTTATTCAAATCAATTGAACTGGGTTAGTCCAATTGATAATTTCTAGATCCAAACCCTTATTTGTGTGACCCAATTAGATTTAATTTCATATGATAATAAAATATGTCATGATCTTTATCATTGACATCATCGAAACACCTTCCGATGGATCAAAACTTTTATGATTCAGACAATTGGTATGATCGATCATTCAAATCATTCTAATTGCTCCCAAAATCCACCAATGACACCTAGCAACATATGGTGGCAATCCATCAGAACTGAAAATGAACCTCTCAGTGCAGTTACCTGTGTGATTAAGTTTCTATATCTTGAGCTCCGATCGGATTAGGGTTAAGATGATCTCGTCAAACCCTAATTTCCATCATATGAATTAATCATTCGATTCAAGTTCGATGTAAAAATTCTAATAGAAATTCTTTCTATTATTTCACTTTACCATGGCCATGGGCTTATGGACTTGATTCTCATGATCATCATAGGATTGCTCCTCATCTATCGAGATAGATAGATCTCCTATTGGTGCAATCCAATCTCCATAATGAACATGCTATAGCCAACATATACCTCAGAATTTTAAATGGCTAGGAGACTGATAAGCATCATAAATTCATCAATAAAAGTATTAATTTATTAATTAATTTATATTAATTTTTAAAAATTATTAATCAATTTATATATAATTTTTGAAAAATTCATATTTTTATTAATTAAAAAATAATAAAAAAATAATAAAAATTAAAAAAATAAAATTTTATTATCAATAGAAAGAGCTCATTTTTTTGATCATAATGAAATAAATTTCAAGAAAAATGGAGCTAAAATGAAAAAGATATAAATTTTTAAAAAATATAAAATAAATAAAAATTAAATAAAAAAAAAATGGCTCAGCCGGCTCCGCAAGCCGAGCCACCAAGCCAAGCCGAGCCACTAAGCCAAGCCAAGCCATCAGCCAGTCTACGATCTAGGCGTGGACCGCCAGCTCAGCAAATTCCAGCGAATCAGAGCCTGCCACGTGGTAGACCTAGACCCCTTAAGGGTCTACAGAAATTTATCGTGGCTCACAAGGATAATTTAGTCTTTTCGTCTGATAATGGCGGCGTTGGTTGCGGTGTGCGGTGCGGCCGGTTCACGCGGTCCATGGGAACAGTAATTGCGCGATCGGACGGATGTGATTGTTTGCGGTCAGGATCGGACGGCTGTGGTTGCTTCCGAATTTTATTCAGATACAAACATCATGCGGATCTCCATCGGATGGCAGCGCTTGATCCAGGCGATGATCCGACGGTCCAGAATGCTGCCAGCGGTGATCAAGACTCCCGAAGCATGATTTGCGGCCAGATTTCCTCGATCAAGCACGATCCAACAGCCAGAATTTAATCCGACCTGATCTGAGCTTATCTGCATCCGATTTTGATGATTTTTGGACCGTTGGATTTCTGTTGAACGACTGGATTTTATCAGATTTACCAGAGTCGTATGAGAGCTATTTTGATTCAAATTTTATCCAAATTTCTTTGTATTTTTATGATTACAAAACTATTAGTCCCATATTGCCTTTAGAAAAAATATCCAACCCTCCTAGCTCTATGAAAAGGACCCCAGGCCATCAAAAATTGATATCTCCGATCAAGGTGAAGCTTTGGTACAGAGCGAAGCCAGGCTATGGGTTAAAGGCTGCTTCGAAGCAACGGGTACCGAGAAGAAGAGCCGAGCTTCTACACCATCTTTCTGCCAATGCCGTGTTAGATATATGTGCCCTAGAAGCCAGAATTGGCTGACACTTGTAATACACTTCTAGGGGCAAAATTGTAATTTTGACTATAATTAATGAAATGGGTTATTTTCTATCACATATGTGTATTTAGTGTCTGTGATACATCCTTTGAGTTAATGGTAATGATAATTCATATTTTCAAGAGTTGAAAATTTAAGACATGAATAATCATTATTAACTCATAAACAGCTCCCGACCATAGGATCATCACGAGGATGGTGATTGATCCGGAAGGTTGGTGTACGATCGCTTCTCTTTAGTAGATGAGTCTTGAGTCTACGGTGTGGAGACACCGGAGCGAGAGTACAGGTACTCGTTAGAGAACGAGGGCACTGAGCGTGACCACCTCGAGTAGTCATTAGGGAGTCTACCTTCTCGTCAATGACTGACTCGATGCTGCAGTAGTGTGTCTGGTTCTTTGACCTGAGATGCATCGATAGTTCACCTTGAGGGTGTTATAGTTTGACTACACCATTACTCGGTCTCCTAGCCATATGGAACCCTGAGGTGTATGTTGGCTATGACATGTTCATTGTAGGAACTGGATTGCATCAAGATGGGATCTATCTACCTCGGTGGTAGAGGAGCAGCCCTATGATGATCATGAGAATCAAGTCCAGAAATCCATGGCCATGGTAGAGTGAAATAATAGAAAGAGTTTCTATTTAGATTTTCACATTGGACTCGAATCGAATGATTACATCATATGACAGAGACTAGGGTTTGACGAGTTCACCTTAACCCTAATCTGATCGGGGCTCAAGATAGAAGAACTGAATCACACAGGTAGCTGCACCAAGAGGTTCGCATTCAGCTCTGATGGGTTGCCACCATATACTGCTAGGTGTCACTGGTGGATTTTGGGAGCAATTAGAATGATTTAGATGATCGATCATTCTAGCTGTTCGAATCAGAAGAGTTCTGATCCATCGAAAGGAGTTTCGATGATGTCTATGATAGAGATCATGACATATCCCATTACCATACAGAACTGAACCTAACTGGGTCACACAAACAAGGGTTTGAATCTGGTGATCATCAATTGAACTGATCTAGTTCAATTGATCTGAATGAGATTCAATTAGGTTCAAGGAAATCGTGCTAGCACTCGATTGAACCTAACGTTCTTCTTTTACTATCACAAATAAGTTGTCCTGACTGAGCCAAAGGAGTTTGTGCTCAATCAGAGGCCTTCATATGGTCTGACTGGAGGTTGTCCAAGTCAGAATAAGGTTGTCTTATTTGTAAGACATTACCTACCATTTTTGGTCACCTGCCATTTCTTGTTCTTTGACTTTGGTCAAAAGTCTACCTTTGACTGGTCAAACATTGACCATTCACCCTTTGACTTTTGACCACATGTCATGCACCTATTGGAGAGCTGGTGGGGGCTTGTCCCCCTGCCAGAACCTGGCAAGGAGAAGGGCGCACGCCAAGGGTGGCGTGAGCCCAAGTAGGAGGCGCCTAGGAGTCCTTGTTGGACAAGGACTCCACCTCCCTTTAGGATTCCAATTAGAGTTCTACTAAGAATCCAGTTTGACTGGTCTTAGGCGCCCTCTAAGGAGGAATCCAGGGGTCTCTTTTTCAACCAATCAGATTTAGATCTGATTTCACAAAGGGTTGTGATTGGTTGAGAGGAAGAGGAGTTGGATCACAAGAGGTCTATAAATAAGACCCTGCGCCCAACCCTAATCCTAAGTGAAAGTGAATTCAATAGAGATTTCCCACGTCCCAAGGCTGCCTCTCCCCTCCTTCTCCATGCCATACTCTCTTCTCCCCTTGCTCTCCACGTCCAAAAGTGTTTTGGACTTAGTTTGGTGCGATTCAGATCAAGGAAAGGCGATCAAAAGCAAGAAGGCTGCGCTGCTGCAAAAGGACGACTGCAGATCTTCAAAAGAGTTTTGAAGATCCTCCAGATCAGATCCAGATCTGATTTTTGGAGGTGTGATAGAGAAGAAGAGGTTCTCCAGATCCAACCCGAGTGGATACCGGTAGAGGCCAGGCGCTTGCGTGGCTAAGATCCAGAACCTTCCGCTGCAATCAGGATCATCTACAGGGTAATAGGATTACCCAAATCAGGTAAATTAAATTTGATTTAATTTATCTTATTTTATTTTATTTATTAAAATAATAAGAATCAGATCTAAAACATATCAAGATCTGATTAAGATCAAGAGAAAATTTTTGAAATATATCTCTTGATCTAATCAGATCTGGACGAACCTGGACCGGGAAATCAGGATTTCCCTTCAACTGGTATCAGAGCCATGGTTCTAAAATTGTTTAGATCTGAATTTTAATTTTATTTTAATTAGAAAATAAAGTGATTTCAGATGTCACATGAGATGTGATCAGATCTGAAATCAAAAAAATTAAAATTAAATGATTTGGATCTAAGAACATGAAGATATGCATGACTAGTTCTAGAATAGAATAGTTCTATAGAATAGTTTTGCATGTCTTTGATTTAATATGATTAAATCATATTTTAGATCTTCTTATTTACTATTTTCTGATATTATAAGTGTTATAATAACATCTGATAAACAGCAAATAAAAATTATTTAATTTTAAATATCATATGAGATATGATAGATGCATGACTAGACTAGTTGTAGAATAGTTCTACATAATTGTCTAGATTAGAATTTATTTTGATTAGATCAATTTAAATCTAATTTTTTAGATTATTATGTGATAATTTAGATCTGAAAACATGCATGATTATGATACATGAGATGTATGCAAAATATGCCTTGATTAGATCTAAATTTGTATATGAGATATATGATATAGATCTATAACTGTTTTGTAGATTTACATGTTCCTGATTAAGGCGTTCCTCTTGGCCGTCCGGTCATAAGAACGAAGAAGGGTTTAAAGGCCCTCTCTTCCCATTCGATGGGGTGTTCTTATGACGTGTAGGGGTGCTGCGTGTTCGTCCTTAATCAGAAACCCAAAACTTACTTTCTGCAAAACCCTAGATCCTGAAACCCTAGGATTTATTGTGCATATTTTGTTTATGAACCCAACTTAATTAAGAATTAAGTTTATGGAATATTAATTAGGTCTAAAATTGAGAATTTCAGATCTAAGACATATTCATAATACTGGGTTCGGGCTTGGGTAGCTCAATTAGGTCTAAGCGGTTGATCAAACCGAATCAAGAGTTGGTTAGATGGGATCAACAATGCTTAAATTGACCAGCCTAATAGGATTAAGTCTGGGTCAAGATCGAGTCACGATCAAGCAAGACCTAATTAGGCTCAGAGGTTAGAGTCTGGATTGTAGGCTAACCCAATTGGTTCTGACTCAACAATTTGGTGTCTAAGGTAAGTTTGGCACAGACGACCGACTGGTTTTTAATTGGAAGCTACTCGACCTGAATGCATTCTTGTGCGAGTTAACGGCATATTCCTTCCACCGGTCTCACTTACCTGGCCATATCTGTTGACACAGTTCTGATCTGAGGTGGTCAATAATCCGAGCTGAACCCATGCCACTAGGTTAGTCATAATTGTTATGACTAAGCCAAGTCTAGTTTAATGAGACCTGAATCAATTCTCCCTAAGAAAAGATTAAGTCCGAGGTCTTCCACCATTGTAGACGTGCGGGCCCTTCCCGGGGTTGATTGTTCTCGGCTGGATACAGTGGCTCAGTTGCACCGGAAAGACGCAACCATGTCTATTAGGCATTGGATGCTATGGGCTGGAGGATGAGTTGGGCTCAATATTCTGGATACGGTGAGAGACCCAATTAGGAACCCAGTCTATGCAAATGGTGGGTCTGACTTAACTAAGGAGTGGATCAATATTTCGGATACGGTGAGATTCATGAATTAGAGACCAAGTTTGGGTGCACCATGATTAGAGAATCATTGAACAAGAGTTGTTCACTCATTGGCTAACCCATCACCAATAACTGTTAGGTGAGGTGATGAGTCAGTTGGTGAGACCGCACCACCCACTAGAAATCATCAATCGCGGAGATTTTCGCATCTCTACAGAGGGAGTGTAGGGATCCGAGAAAATAGTGGGAGCTAATTTGTTTAAAAATAAAATCCCTAAACAAATTGGTCAAGTCAAAATTACAGTATCTAACTAGAATCTTTGACTCTCTACAGGAAAATGTCTGCGTCCAACCCATTGGCACGTATCCTAGACACACATAGACTGACTGGACCCAATTATAAAGATTGGCTCAGGAACTACAAAATTGTTTTGGGTTCAGAGAAGTTAACACATGTTTTGGACCAGGACCCTCCCACCTTACCAGCTCGTCCATCCACTGAACAGAGAGCGTCTCTGGAAAAATGGATTGACGAAGACAATAAGGCCAGATACTACATGTTGGGCTCGATGTCTGATGAGCTCCAGCGCCAACATGAAGATATCGGGACTGCTCGCCAAATGTTGGCTCACCTGCAGGAGATGTTTGGTGAACAGAGTCGCGCAGCCAAATATCAAGTCACGAAACGACTTTTTAAGGCTAAGATGCGTGATGGGCAGTCAGTCCAAGATCACTGTCTGACAATGATCAAGGACATGGAAGAGCTTGAGAAGCTCGGTGTGAAGTTGGACTTGGATTTGCAGAACGATATTATTCTGCAATCCTTGACTGATGCATATGGGCAATTCATCATGAATTACCACATGCATAAACTTCAAAATTCCTTGGCTGAGTTGATGAATATGCTGGTTACCACTGAGCTTTCTATGAAAGGTTCTAAAGGCTCAGTTCTTGCTATGGAACGGACTTCTTCCAAAAGAAAGTCTTATGGAAAGAAAAAGAAGTCTGTGAAAAAGCAAAAGGTAGGAAGGATCAAAGAAGAAGAAGGCAGAACCGAAGAAGAAGGTCGATGGCAAAGGAAAGTGTTTCCATTGCAACAGCGACGGCCATTGGAAGCGGAACTGCCCTACTTACCTGGCCACCCTAAAGAACAAGAAGGAAGGTCCTTCTGGAGGTATGCTCGTTATTGAGTCTAACCTTACGGTTTCTTCTGCATCCAGTTGGGTGCTTGACTCTGGTTCTAGTGCTCATCTGTGCACTTCTATGCAGGGTCTTGAGGATAGCAGGAGGCTGAGGGATGGAGACATGATCCTACGCGTCGGTAATGGAGCAAGAGTTGCTGCAGTAGCCGTGGGAACATACCCTCTGCGATTACCATCTGGTTTAGACTTAGTTTTAAAAGACTGTTATTATGTGCCTGCAGCTAGCAGGAATTTGATTTCTGTTTCATGCTTAGCACAAGAAGGTTATGTGATCACCTTCTTTAAGGACCATTGTAACATTCTTTATGAAAGAAATAAAATTGCAAATGGTTTCCTTATTAATGGTCTTTATCAGCTACATATTGATGTACCTGTTTTAACTATCGAGCAAAACATGAATGCCAAACGACCTAGGGATAGTCCAAACGACAGATATCTATGGCACCTGAGATTAGGTCATATAGCAGAAGATAGGATTAACAAATTGGAGAAAAATGGGCTATTGAGTCCATTGACTTTTGAGTCATATCCAACTTGTGAATCTTGTCTTCAAGGCAAAATGACTAAACTCCCTTTTGTTGGACATGGGGAGAGGGCCACAGATCTCCTTGCCCTAGTACATACTGATGTGTGCGGCCCATTTGATGTGCCGGCTAGAGGCAATTTTGTCTACTTCATTACCTTTACCGATGATCTGTCTAGGTATGGGTATGTGTATCTTATGAGACACAAGTCTGAAGCTTTTGAAAAGTTCAAAGAATTCAGACATGAAGTAGAAAAATAAACTGGAAAACCCATTAAGGTTCTTCGATCAGATCGAGGAGGTGAATACCTTAGCCGAGAATTCCTAGACTATCTTAAGGAAAATGGCATAGTCTCTCAATGGACTCCACCAGGAACACCTCAACTCAACGGGGTTTCAGAACGGAGAAATCGGACTCTATTGGATATGGTTCGATCCATGATGAGCTTCACAGACCTCCCAGATTTTCTTTGGGGACATTCATTATTAACTTCAATTTATTTACTGAATAGGGTTCCCTCTAAAACCGTTCCTACCACACCGTATGAGATATGGCACGGTAAGAAACCAAGTCTGAGTCATCTCAGAATTTGGGGTTGTCCGGCTTATGTCAAAAGACAACAAGCGGACAAGTTAGAGTTTAGGTCCTTTAGAGCTCGATTCATAGGATATCCTAAAGAGTCATTAGGATACTATTTCTACATTCCAGAAGACCACAATGTGATTGTGAGTCGACATGCCATCTTTCTTG
>QRFJ01005283.1:0-19254 GCA_006176705.1 Cocos nucifera | reverse complement strand
TTCTTTATCTTATGATCGGACGGCAAGAGGAATGCCTAATCAAAACATGTAAATCTACAAAACAGTATAGATCTATATCATATATTCATATACAAATTTAGATCTAATCAAGGCATATTTTGCATACATGTCATGTATCATAATCATGCATGTTTTCAGATCTAAATTATCACATAATAATTGAAAAATTAGATTTAAATTGATCTAATCAAAATAAATTCTAATCTAGATAATTATGTAGAACTATTCTACAACTAGTTAGACATGCATCAATCATATCTCATTTATATTTAAAATTAAATAATTTTTTATTTGCTGTTTATCAGATGTTATTATAACACTTATAATATAGAAAATAGTAAATAAGAAGATCTAAAATATGATTTAATCAGATTAAATCAAAGACATGCAAAACTATTCTATAGAACTATTCTATTCTAGAACTAGTCATGCATATCTTCATGTTCTTAGATCCAAATTATTTAATTTTAATTTTTCTGATTTCAGATCTGATCACATCTCATGTGACATCTGAAATCACTTTATTTTCTAATTAAAATAAAATTTAAATCAGATCTAAACAATTTAGAACCATGGCTCTGATACCAGTTGAAGGGAAATCCTGATTTCCCGGTCCAGGTTCATCCAGATCTGATTAGATCAAGAGATATATTTCAAAAATTTTCTCTTGATCTCAATCAGATCTTGATATATTTCAGATCTAATTCTTATTATTTTAATAAATAAAATAAAATAAGATAAATTAAATCAAATTTAATTTACCTGATTTGGGTAATCCTATTACCCTGTAGATGATCCTGATTGCAGCGGAAGGTTCTGGATCTAGCCACGCAAGCGCCTGGCCTCTACCGGTATCCACTCGGGTTGGATCTGGAGATCCTCTTCTTCTCTATCACATCTCCAAAAATTAGATCTGGATCTGATCTGGAGGATCTTCAAAACTCTTTTGAAGATCTGCAGTCGTCCTTTTGTAGCAGCGCAGCCTTCTTGCTTTTGATCGCCTTTCCTTGATCTGAATCGCACCAACCTAATGTCCAAAACTCTTTTGGACGTGGAGAGCAAGGGGAGAAGAGACTATGGCATGGAGAAGGAGGGGAGAGGCAGCCTTGGGGCGTGGGGTTTCTCAATTGAATTGCATTAGCATTAGGGTTGGGCGCAGGGTCTTATTTATAGACCTCTTGTGATCCAACTCCTCTTCCTCTCAACCAATCACAACCCTTTGTGAAATCAGATCTAAATCTGATTGGTTGGAATAGAGACCCCTGGATTCCTCCTTAGAGGGCGCCTAAGACCAGTCAAACTGGATTCTTAGTAGAACTCTGATTGGAATCCAAAAGGGAGGTGGAGTCCTTGTCCAACAAGGACTCCTAGGCGCCTCCTACTTGGGCTCACGCCACCCTTGGCGTGCGCCCTTCTCCTTGCCCGGTTCTGGCAGGGGGACAGGCCCCCACCAGTTCTCCAATAGGTGCATGACATGTGGTCAAAAGTCAAAGGGTCAATGGTCAACGTTTGACCAGTCAAAGGTAGACTTTTGACCAAAGTCAAAGAACAAGAAATGGCAGGTGACCAAAAATGGCAGGTAATGTCTTACAAATAAGACAACCTATTCTGACTTGGACAACCTCCAGTCAGACCATATGAAGGCCTCTGATTGAGCACAAACTCCTTTGGCTCAGTCAGGACAACTTATTTATGATAGTAAAAGAAGAACGTTAGGTTCAATCGAGTGCTAGCACGATTTTCTTGAACCTAATTGAATCTCATTCAAATCAATTGAACTAGATCAGTTCAATTGATGATCACCAGATTCAAACCCTTGTTTGTGTGACCTAGTTAGGTTCAGTTCTGTATGGTAATGGGATATGTCATGATCTCTATCATAGACATCATCGAAACTCCTTTCGATGGATCAGAACTCTTCTGATTCGAACAGCTAGAATGATCGATCATCTAAATCATTCTAATTGCTCCCAAAATCCACCAGTGACACCTAGCAGTATATGGTGGCAACCCATCAGAGCTGAATGCGAACCTCTTGGTGCAGCTACCTGTGTGATTAAGTTCTTCTATCTTGAGCCCCGATCAGATTAGGGTTAAGGTAAACTCGTCAAACCCTAGCTCTGTCATATGATATAATCATTCGATTCGAGTCCAATGTGAAAATCTAAATAGAAACTCTTTCTATTATTTCACTCTGCCATGGCCATGGGCTTCAGGACTTGATTCTCATGATTATCATAGGGCTGCTCCTCTACCACCGAGGTAGATAGATCCCATCTTGATGCAATCCAGTTCCTACAATGAACATGCTATAGCCAACATACACCTCAGGGTTCCATATGGCTAGGAGACCGAGTAATGGTGTAGTCAAACTATAACACCCTCAAGGTGAACTGCCGATGCATCTCAGGTCAAAGAACCAGACACACTACTGCAGCATCGAGTCAGTCATTGACGAGAAGGTAGACTCCCTAATGACTACTCGAGGTGGTCACGCTCAGTGCCCTCGTTCTCTAACGAGTACCTGTACTCTCGCTCCGGTGTCTCCACACCGTAGACTCAAGACTCATCTACTAAGGAGAAGCGATCGTACACCAACCTTCCGGATCAATCACCATCCTCGTGATGATCCTATGGTCGGGAGCTGTTTATGAGTTAATAATGATTATTCATGTCTTAAATTTTCAACTCTTGAAAATATGAATTATCATTACCATTAACTCAAAGAATGTATCACAGACACTAAATACACATGTGTGATAGAAACTAACCCATTTCATTAATTATAGTCAAAATTATAATTTTGCCCCTAGAAGTGTATTACAAGTGTCAGCCAATTCTGGCTTCTAGGGCACATATATCTAACACAGACAACCTTTCATTAATTAGGATTCAATACTAGGTCCCACCAGAATATGAACTAGAACTCCCTTGACCCAACGATCAGATTTGTTCTCCCCTGCCCGATCGATTTTGTCTACACTTCGAATCTCTTTGTGCCAAACTAAGACTTCCTCTTCCATCTTTTGTAGTTATGCTTTTCCATTTTTTGAACATCTCCTTAGCTTCCATAATGTCGAACTCTTTCAGATTTGTGATCAGATTTCTCTCCCTTTGCCACCTGGCCAAAATTCGTCCAACCATTTTTTTTTAGGAACTACTATACCTTCAAACACCATCCTTCTACAAAGGACTGGTAGTACTTTTCACCCTAGTTCAATAAGAAGGGTTTACTGAAAGGTGGACTCATTCTTCTATCCATAATTGGAAGGGGAGGTTTTCTTCGTGTATTGTCCAACTTTGCTGCTAGGGCTTCCTTCTTGGGATTTGCTTAGAGAGTCAATCCATCGAGCTTCTAGTTTAGATAGGGGTGACCTTGACTCCACCAATAAACTTAAGATTTATCGGGCTCCTCTCCTTTCTGAACTTCTGAATGAACAGGCTCTGTTCAACATACGCTTGAGTCCTCTCAACCCTGCTGGTATATTTTTCTACTTCGTGCACTTTTATAAGATTTCATATTCATATGTTGTTGACTATGATTCCTTTTTTATTGCAAAGATGGATACCCAGGCAGTCGAAATGCTTACCAAGGGGCTTCATGCCTGGAAGAGAAAAGAAAAGGCATTGAACGAAAGCTTGAAGAAGATGAAGATCGATGCTCCGGGCTCCATGACCCCCACCGTTGCCGCCATTGCCTCCAAAGTTGTTGAAGGCACTGAAGTTGTTCCCACCACCGAAATTGGCACTGTTGATGGGGGATCTATGCCTCCAACATCTTCGAGCCCCCTAGTTGAAGACCAAGCTCTGCAGCCTCCCACAAAAAGAGTGGAAGGAGGGGAGGAGAAGAAGAAAAAGAAGTTCATTATGAAGATGTTTCGCAAGGCTCATCCTAGTGAGTCCAACGATGATAGCAACAATCTGGAAGAAGATCCCTTTAGCAAACCAGAGGTCATTCGAGACCTGACTAATAAGTTCGCTATGTCCGAGGTGGTAGACCAGATGGCTGACCTTGATCATGTGTAGCTTATCTAGGATTCCCTTGGGACCTTCCTCAAGGTAATCGCCTTGTTGATTCTCTTATTTCTCTGTTTTTTTTCATGCATAACACCATTCATTTATTATAGTCGGGTTAGCAAATACTTGCCCACATCAAAATAATACATCATCTTAGGGTAGAAGCATTGAAGGTTTAGAAGGACCTTTAGGCCGAAGTCGTCCATCTTCGAGAAGAGAAGGCAACCGAGGTTGATCATCTCGTAAAGGAGAAAGTTGTTGAAGTCAGAGGTCTGCAGGAGGCACTCAGGAACGAGGAGCTTACCTCTATAGGACTAAAGGCCGCTCTGGCCTTGGAGGAGGAGACGAGGACGAAGGCCGAGGTCAAGGTCGCTGAGCTATGGGATCAAATCTCAAGGCAAATTTTTGTTAGATATATGTGCCCTAGAAGCCAGAATTGGCTGACACTTGTAATACACTTCTAGGGGCAAAATTGTAATTTTGACTAAAATCAATAAATGGGTTATTTTCTATCACATATGTGTATTTAGGGTCTGTGATACATCCTTTGAGTTAATGGCAATGATAATTCATATTTTCAAGAGTTGAAAATTTAAGACATGAATAATCATTATTAACTCATAAATTGCTTCTGACCATAGGATCACTACGAGGATGGTGATTGATCCGAAAGGTTGGTGTACAATCGCTTCTGTTTAGTAGATGAGTCTTGAGTCTACGGTGTGGAGACATCGGAGCGAGAGTACAGGTACTCGTTAGAGAACGAGGGCACTGAGCGTGACCACCTCGAGTAGTCATTAGGGAGTCTACCTTCTCGTCAATGACTGACTCGATGCTGCAGTAGTGTGTCTGGTTCTTTGATCTGAGGTGCATCGGTAGTTCACCTTGAGGGTGTTATAGTTTGACTACACCATTACTCGGTCTCCTAGCCATATGGAACCCTGAGGTGTATGTTGGCTATGACATGTTCATTGTAGGAACTGGATGGCATCAAGATGGAATCTATCTACCTCGGTGGTAGAGGAGCAGCCCTATGATGATCATGAGAATCAAGTCCAGAAGCCCATGGCCATGGTAGAGTGAAATAATAGAAAGAGTTTCTATTTAGATTTTCACATTGGACTTGAATCGAATGATTACATCATATGACAGAGACTAGGGTTTGACGAGTTTACCTTAACCCTAATCTGATTGGGGCTCAAGATAGAAGAACTTAATCACACAGGTAGCTGCACCAAGAGGTTCACATTCAGCTCTGATGGGTTGCCACCATATACTGCTAGGTGTCACTGGTGGATTTTGGGAGCAATTAGAATGATTTAGATGATCGATCATTCTAGCTGTTCGAATCAGAAGAGTTTTGATCCATCGAAAGGAGTTTCGATGATGTCGATGATAGAGATCATGACATATCCCATTACCATATAGAACTGAACCTAACTGGGTCACACAAACAAGGGTTTGAATCTGGTGATCATCAATTGAACTGATCTAGTTCAATTGATCTGAATGAGATTCAATTAGGTTCAAGGAAATCGTGCTAGCACTCGATTGAACCTAACGTTCTTCTTTTGCTATCATAAATAAGTTGTCCTGTCTGAGCCAAAGGAGTTTGTGCTCAAACAGAGGCCTTCATATGGTCTGACTGGAGGTTGTCCAAGTCAGAAAAGGTTGTCTTATTTGTAAGACACTACCTGCCATTTTTGGTCACCTGCCATTTCTTGTTCTTTGACTTTGGTCAAAAGTCTACCTTTGACTGGTCAAACGTTGACCATTGATACTTTGACTTTTGACCACATGTCATGCACCTATTGGAGAGCTGGTGGGGGCCTGTCCCCTGCCAGAACCTGGCAAGGAGGAGGGCGCACGCCAAGAGTGGCGTGCGCCCAAGATTGGAGGAGTCTTGGAGTCCTTGTTGGACAAGGACTCCACCTCTCTTTTGGATTCCAATTAGAGTTCTCCCTAAAACCAACTTTGACTGGTCTTAGGCACCCTCTAAGTAGGAATCCAGGGGTCTCTATTCCCACCAATCAGATTTAGATCTGATTTCACAAAGGGTTGTGATTGGTTGGGAGGAAGAGGAGTTGGATCACGCTTAGTCTATAAAAAGGACCCTACGCCCAACTCAGTTAGAGATTCAATTGAGAATTGAAAACCCCATGCCCCAAGGCTGCCTCTCCCCTCCTCCTCCATGCCAAAGCTTCTTCTCCTTCTCCTCTCCACGTCCAAAAGAGTTTTGGACCTTGGTTGGTGCGATCCAGATCAAAGAAAGGCGATCAAAAGTAAGAAGGCTGCACTGCTGCAAAAGGACGACTGCTGATCTTCAAAAGGAGTTTTGAAGATCCTCCAGATCAGATCCAGATCTAATTTTTGGAGGTGTGATAGAGAAGAAGAGGATCTCCAGATCTATCTTGAGTGGATACCGGTAGAGGCCAGGCGCTTGCGTGGCTAGATCCAGAACCTTCCGCTGCAAACAGGATCATCAACAGGGATAATAGGATTACCCAAATTTAGGTAAATTAAATTTGATTTAATTTATCTTATTTTATTTTATTTATTAAAATAATAAGAATCAGATCTGAAACATATCAAGATCTGATTGGATCAAGAGAAAAATTTTTGAAATATATCTCTTGATCTGATCAGATCTGAACGAACCTGGACCGGGAAATCAGGATTTCCCTTCAACTGGTATCAGAGCCATGGTTCTAAAATTGTTTAGATCTGATTTTAAATTTATTTTAATTAAAAAATAAAGTGATTTCAGATGTCACATGAGATGTGATCAGATCTAAAATCAGAAAAATTAAAATTAAATGATTTGGATCTAAGATTAAGAAGATATGCATGACTAGTTCTAGAATAGAATAGTTCTATAGAATAGTTTTGCATGTCTTTGATTTAATCTGATTAAATCATATTTTAGATCTTCTTATTTACTATTTTTTGATATTATAAGTGTTATAATAACATCTGATAAACAGCAAATAAAAATTATTTAATTTTTGAATATCATATGAGATATGATTGATGCATGTCTAGACTAGTTGTAGAATAGTTCTACATAATTGTCTAGATTAGAATTTATTTTGATTAGATCAATTTAAATCTAATTTTTTAGATTATTATGAGATAATTTAGATCTGAAAATATGCATGATTATGATACATGAGATGTATGCAAAATATGCCATGATTAGATCTACTTTATATATGAGATATATGATATAGATCTGATATTGTTTTGTAGTATTGAATGTTCCTGATTAAGGCGTTCCTCTTGGCCGTCCGATCATAAGAATGAAGAAGGGTTTAAAGGCCCTCTTTTCCATTCGATGGGGTGTTCTTATGATGTGTAGGGGTGCTGCGTGTTCGTCCTTAATCAGAAACCCAAAACTTACTTTCTGCAAAACCCTAGATCCTGAAACCCTAGGATTTATTTGTAATATGCATTATTTTATTTATGAACCCAAACTTAATTAAGAATTAAGTTTATGGAATATTAATTAGGATCTAAAATTGAGAATTTTTCAGATCTAAGACATATTCATAAATACTGGGTTCGGGCTTGGGTAGCTCAATTAGGTCTAAGCGGTTGATCAAACCGAATCAAGAGTTGGTTATTAGATGGGATCAACAATGCTTAGAATTGACCAAGCCTAATAGGATTAAGTCTGGGTCAAGATCGAGTCACAACCACATATGATCAATCCAATTAAGACCTAATTAGGCTCCAGATGGTTAGAGTCTGGATTGTAGGCTAACCCAATTTGGTTCTGGTTTCAACAATTTGGTGTCTAAGGTAAGTTTGGCATAGATATGATCGACTGGTTTTTAATTGGAAGCTACTCGACCTGAATGCATTCTTGTTACGAGTTAATGGCATATTCCTTCCACCGATCTCACTTACCTGGCCATATCTGTTGACATCCAGTTCTGATCTGAGGTGGTCTAATAATTCCGAGCTAACCCATGCCACTAGGCTTAGTCATAATTGTTATGACTAAGCCAAGTCTAGTTTAATGAGACCTGAATTCAATTCTTTCCCTAAGAAAAGATTAAGTCGATTTGTCTTCCACCATTGTAGATGTGCGGGCCCTTTCCCGGGGTTGATTGTTCTCGACTGGATACAGTGGCTCAGTTGCACCGGGAAAGATGCAACCATGTCTATTAGGCATTGGATGCTATGGGCTGGAGGATGGAGTTGGGCTCAATATTTTTGGATACGGATGAGAGATCCAATTAGGAATCCAAGTCTCATGCAAATGGTGGGATCTGACTTAACTAAGGAGTGGATCAATATTTTGGATACGGTGAGATTCATGAATTAGAGACCAAGGATTTGGGTGCACCATGATTAAGAGAATCATTGGAACAAGAGTTGTTGTCCACTCATTGGATTGATCCATCACCAATAACTATTAGGTGAGGTGGATGAGCCAGTCGGTGGAGACCGCACCATCCATTAGAAATCAATTGATCGTAAAGATTTTTGCATCTCTATCCAGAAGGGAGTGTAGGGATTTCCGAGAAAATAAGTGGGAGCCTAATTTATTTAAAAATAAAATTTTTAAATAAATTGATTCAAGTCAAATTATTAACAGTATCTAACTAGAAATCTTTGACTTCTCTATAGGAAAAATGTCTGCGTCCAACCCACTTGGCCACATATCCTGGACACACATAGACTGACTGGTTCCAATTATAAAGAGGTTTGGCTCTTTAGGAACTTACAAAATTATTTTGGGTTCTGAGAAGTTAACACATGTGTTGGAACCAGGACCCTCCCACCTTACCAAGCCTGTCCATCCGCTGATCAGAGAGCGTCTCTGGAGAAGTAGATGGATTGACGAAGATAATAAGGCCAGGATATTACATGTTGGGCTCGATGTCTGATGAGCTCCAAGTGCCAACATGAAGATATTCGAAGACTAGCTCACCAAATGTTGGCTCACCTGTAAGGAGTTGTTTGGTGAGCAAGAGTCGCACAGCCAAATATCAAGTCACTAAAAGACTTTTTAAGGCTCAAGATGCATGATGGGACAGTCAGTCCTAAGATCACTGTCTGACAATGATCAAGGACTTGGAAGAGCTTGAGAAGCTCAATGTGAAGTTGGACTTGGATTTATAGAATGATATTATTCTGCAATCCTTGACTGATGCATATGGGCAATTCATTCATGAATTACCATATGCATAAACTATCAAAATTCCTCTAGCCAGAAGTTATGAATATGCTGGTTACTACGCTGAGCTTTCTATAAAAGGTTCTAAAGGCTTCAAGTATCTTGCTATGGAAGCAGACTTCTTCCAAAAGAAAGTCTTTTGAAAAGAAGAAGAAGTCCGTGAAGAAGTAAAAGGCAGATGGTGGAAAGAAGAAGAAGGCAGAGCAGAAGAAGAAGGCCGCTGACAAAGAAAAATATTTCTATTGCAACATAGATGATCATTGGAAGCAGAACTGCCCCTTGTACCTGACCAACCTGAAGAACAAGGAGGTAGATCCTTCTGGAGGTATGTTCGTTATAGAATCTAAATTATGATTTCTTCTGCATCCAATTGGATGCTTAACTCTAGTTCTAGTGCTCACTTATGCATTTCTATGCAAGATCTTGAGGATAGCAGAAGGTTGAGGGATGGTGAGATGATCCTACACGTCGAAAATGGAGCAAGAGTTACTGTAGTGGTCATGAGAACCTATCTTCTGTGATTACCATTATGATTAGATTTAGTTCTTAGAGACTATTTTTATGTATCTGCAGCTAGCAAGTAGAAATTTGATTTTTATTTCATGTTTAGCATAGAAAGGTTATGTAATTCAGTTTCTCTTAAGGACCATTATAATATTCTTCATGAAAAGAAATAAAATTGCAAATGGTTATCTTATTAAATGGTCTCTATTCAGTTACATATTGATGTTTACCTATTTTCAATATCGAGCAAAATACGTGAATGCCATAGGATTAAAATGACCTAGGGATAGTCCAAATGATAGGATATCTATGGCACCCTGAGGATTAGGTCATATAGCAGAAGATAGGAGGTTCAACAAATTGGAGAAAATCCATGGGCTATTGAGTTCCATTGACTTTTGAGTCATATCCAATTTTGTGAATCCATGCCTTCATGGCAAAATGACTAAAGCTCCCTTTTGTTGGACATGGGGAAGAGGGCCACAGATCTCCTTGCCCTAGTACATACTGATGTGTGCGGCCCATTTGATGTGTCGGCTAGAGGCAACTTTATCTACTTCATTACCTTTATCGATGATTCTATCTCAGGTATGGGTATGTGTATTCTTATGCAGACATAAAGTCTGAAGATTTTGAAAAGTTCAAAGAATTTAGACATGAAGTAGAAAAATAAACTAAAAAACCCATTAAGGTTCTTCGATTCAGATCGAGGGAGGTGAATACCTTAGTCAAGAATTCCTAGACTATCTTAACCAAAATGGCATAGTCTCTCAATGGACTCCACCAGGAAACACCTTCAACTCAACAAGATTTTCAGAATGGAGAAAATCGGACCCTTATTAGATATGGTTCTGATCCATGATGAGCTTCACAAGACCTTCCCTAGATTTTCTTTGGGGACACTCAGTCTAATAACTTCAATTTATTCTACTGAATAGGATTTCCCTCTAAAACTCATTTCCTACCACACCGTATGAGATATGGCACGGTAAGAAATCAAGTCTGAGTCATCTCAGAATTTGGGGTTGTTCCGGCTCATGTCAAAGAGACAACAAGCGGACAAGTTAGAGTTTAGGTCCTTTAGAGCTCGAGTTCATAGGATATCCTAAAGAGTTCATTAGGATACTATTTCTACATTTCCAGAAAGACCACAATATGATTGTGAGTCGACATGCCATCTTTTCTTGAAAAATAGTTTATTCAAGATGGTAGCGGCATTGGAAAGGTAGATTCAAGCTTGATGAAGAAAGTCTCCACAAGAGCAACGAGCTAAGGATCCAAGTGGAAACCCAAATCAGGTTGAGCCAATAAGAATCACTACCTCCTCCACCTCATAGATCGGAGAATGAAGTTTCCCATCCCCCTGAAAAGGATACTTAGGTATTATTTCAGAGGACGTAGAGGAAATGTTCCTCACAGGTAATAAGGTGCTCATGGTGATGATCCCAAAACCTATGATGGGAGGCGATATTCAGATATCGACTCTGAGAAATGGTTAGAGGTAGTGAAGTTCAGAGATTGACTCAATGTGCACTCAAACCAAGTCTGGAACCTTGGTAGATCCATCTAAAGGTATAGTACCTATTGGATGTATAAATGGATCTTACAAGAGAAAGATAGGTGTTGCAAATGGAAATGTAGAGACATTTCAAGGCTAGGACTAGTGGCAGAAAGGGTTATAGTTCAACGTGTAAAAGCATTGACTATCAGGATACCTTTTCTTGTCAAGTAGCCTATGCTAAAATTCCATCCGTACATTGCTTGCTGTTGCAGCCTATTTTCGATTATGAAATATGGCAAATGGACGTGAAAATGACCATTCCTTAAATGGATATATCTTGAGGAAAGATATCTATATGGAACAGCCTGCTAGGTTTTCACATCCAGTGATACTAATCACAAGGTTTGCAAGCTGCAAAGGTCCATCTATGGACTTAAGCAAGCATCTCGGAGCTGGAACACTCATTTCAATGATGTGATCAAAAACATTTGGTTTCATCAAGAAAGAAGAGGAACCATGTGTATTCAAAAAAGGGTCAAGTGGGAGCACTGTTGTCTTCCTTCGTACTGTACGTGGATGACATCCTCCTTATTGGGAATGATATTTCCCATGTTGACCATAGTTCAAGATATGATTGTCAAAAGGAATTCTCCATGAAAGACCTAGGAGAGGCATCCTTTATTCTAGGAATTAAGGTCTATAGGGATAGACCGAATAGGAATGCTAGGACTTTCACAGAAGATGTACATAGAGGAAGTACTAAAGAGGTTTAGTATGGAAAACTCTAAGAGGGGATTAATACCCTTCAGACATGGTATTCATCTTTCCAAGAAGATGTGCCCTAGCACACCTGAGGAAATAGAATGCATGAGCAAGATCCCTTATGCTTCTGCAATAGGGAGCCTCATGTATGCCATGCTATGTACACGACCTGATATAGCCCATGCTGTGAGTGTCACAAGCAGATATCAGTCAAATCCAGGTGAAGAACACTGGACTTCTGTGAAATGTATCCTTAAGTACTTGAGAAGAACTAAGGATATGATGTTGGTCTTTTGGTAACGGAGAACTCCAAGTCCAGGGATACACAGACTCGGATTTCATGTCCGATATAGATGATCGAAAGTCGACATCTGGAAGTCTGTTTGTGTGCAATGGTGGAGCTGTCAGCTGGAAGAGTTCCAAGCAAATGGTGATAGCAGATTCCACCATGGAAGCAGAATATATCGCTGCATCAGAGGCTGCAAAGGAAGCATTCTGGTACAAGAAGTTTGCTGCAGAAATTCGGAGTAATGCCATCAGATGCCATTCCTCTATACTGCGACAACAATGGCGCCATAGCCCTTGCTAAGGAGCCGAGGTCTCACCAGAAATCCAAGCATATTGAGCGGCGATACCACCTCATCCGCGATTACCTTGAAAAGGGTTATGTCGAGGTCAAGAGAGTCAACTCCACAGATAATGTGGTAGACCCACTTACAAAGCCGTTGAGCCAGCAGAAGATCGAAGCCCACCTTGAGAAGTTGGGATTTAGACTTCTAGCCAATTGGCTTTAGGATAAGTGGGAGATTGTTAGATATATGTGCCCTAGAAGCCAGAATTGGCTGACACTTGTAATACACTTCTAAGGGCAAAATTATAATTTTGACTAAAATCAATAAATAGGTTATTTTCAATCACATTCAACTCTGATGGGTTGCCACCATATACTGCTAGGTGTCACTGGTGGATTTTGGGAGCAATTAGAATGATTTAGATGATCGATCATTCTAGCTATTCGAATCAGAAGAGCTCTGATCCATCGAAAGGGTTTTCGATGATGTCGATGATAGAGATCATGACATATCCCATTACCATACAGAACTGAACCTAACTGGGTCACACAAACAAGGGTTTGAATCTGGTGATCATCAATTGAACTGATCTAGTTCAATTGATCTGAATGAGATTCAATTAGGTTCAAGGAAATCGTGCTAGCACTCGATTGAACCTAACGTTCTTCTTTTGCTATCATAAATAAGTTGTCCTGTCTGAGCCAAAGGAGTTTGTGCTCAAACAGAGGCCTTCATATGGTCTGACTGGAGGTTGTCCAAGTCAGAAAAGGTTGTCTTATTTGTAAGACACTACCTGCCATTTTTGGTCACCTGCCATTTTTTGTTCTTTGACTTTGGTCAAAAGTCTACCTTTGACTGGTCAAACGTTGACCATTGATACTTTGACTTTTGACCACATGTCATGCACCTATTGGAGAGCTGGTGGGGGCCTGTCCCCCTGCCAGAACCTGGCAAGGAGGAGGGCGCACGCCAAGAGTGGCGTGAGCCCAAGATTGGAGGAGTCTTGGAGTCCTTGTTGGACAAGGACTCCACCTCTCTTTTGGATTCCAATTAGAGTTCTCCCTAAAACCAACTTTGACTGGTCTTAGGCGCCCTCTAAGTAGGAATCCAGGGGTCTCTATTCCCACCAATCAGATTTAGATCTGATTTCACAAAGGGTTGTGATTGGTTGGGAGGAAGAGGAGTTGGATCACGCTTAGTCTATTAAAAGGACCCTGCGCCCAACTCAGTTAGAGATTCAATTGAGAATTGAAAACCCCACGCCCCAAGGCTGCCTCTCCCCTCCTCCTCCACGCCAAAGCTTCTTCTCCTTCTCCTCTCCACGTCCAAAAGAGTTTTGGACCTTGGTTGGTGCGATCCAGATCAAAGAAAGGCAATCAAAAGTAAGAAGGCTGCACTGCTGCAAAAGGATGACTGCTGATCTTCAAAAGGAGTTTTGAAGATCCTCCAGATTAGATCCATGTCTGATTTTTGGAGGTATAATAGAGAAGAAGAGGATCTCTAGATCCTGCCTGAGTGGATACCGATAGAGGCCAGGCGCTTGCGTGGCTAGATCCAGAACCTTCCACTGCAAACAGGATCATCAATAGGGTAATAGGATTACCCAAATTTAGATAAATTAAATTTGATTTACTTTATCCTTGTTTTATTTTGTTTATTAAAATAATAAGAATCAGATCTGAAATACATCAAGATCTAATTGGGATCAAGAAAAAAATTTTTGAAATATATCTCTTGATCTGATCAGATCTGAACGAACCTGATTCGGGAAATCAGGATTTTCCTTCAATTTTGGTGATGAAGGTTCAGGCAGTGAAAGAGTTCAAGGTTTCCTCTGAAATGAGGAACCTGAACGTCGAGTTTGGCCAGCAGGCCTTCACTAAGGGGTATGAGCTCTATGAAAATAGAGTGGCTCATAAATTCCTCAAGCTTGATCTTAGCTTCCTATATGAGAAAGTTCCTGATGTAGAGACAGGACCCACCACTACTGCGATCGACCCTTCTCCCGTCAAAGTCACCCTCGAGCCCTCTAAACCTGCTACCAAAGTGCTTGAACCTCCACCGGAGCCTAGGTTTATCGAGAACGCTCCAATCTCATCCACTGCCATGCCTCTTGAGGTTGAGAACCTCAAATAGTTATATTTTTCTTCTTTCTTTTATGGCGTACCTTTAGCATTTTGAACAATGAAAGTAGATCTTCTTTTTTTACACTTGCATTGTTTACCATTCAAAATTCTCTTAGCAATCAAAGTCATGACCCATCATCTCTAGTCGGGGTGATCCCCTTGAAGGAGAAACCTATTTTTCCGACAAAGGATCATTCAGATCTGATTGGATCTAAAGAAATATTTCAATTTTTTTTTTCTAAAATTCTAATCAAATCTGAGACTTCTCTGATCTAATTATAAACATCTAATATTAAAAGTTAAAAATAAAATTAAATTAGATTTAATTTCAAGTACCTAATTTGGTGATCTAATTATCTTGCAATGATCCTGTTGATTCCTGAGGTTCTAGATGGAGCCATGCACGCACCTAGCCTCTACCGGTATCTACTTGGAAAGGATCTAAACATCTTCTTCTCATAAATATCTCCTCCAAAAATTAGATTTAGATCTAATTTGAAAAGCTTTCAAAATGACTTTTGAGGGCAGCCTGTTCGTCTCGCGAACACCGTCGCGTAGATGCTGAATCTTATGCCAAAAATCTTGGACCTTCAACTTAGATTTATGCCTAACTTTTTAGGAAAGTAGAAGGGAGGGAGAGAGGATAGAAGGGATGTGGATATTAGATGGAAGGCTCCTTTAGGTGTGAAAAAAATAAATTATGTTGAGGCAATTTTATGAGAAGAGTTCTTATACAAGATATAGTGCCATAAAGAGTCCCTTTTTGATCAAAAACCTTATTAATTCAACCATTGGAATTCTTAGACCTGATCTCCACAAAAAACCCCAGATCCTATCTAGTATTGATACCAAAAATCCATCTGGAAGGTAGCACATGAAAAGATAAGGAAGAGTCTATGTACGTCTAGGACTCTTCCCTTAAGAGTTTGATCCAAATCAAACTCTATGAAACCCAGTCTAGGCACCTTCAAAAATCATGAAATTTTGCACACCCAAAGTATAGCTCCTACCATATCAATAAAAAAAATAGAGCAAAATAATTTTTAAAGAATTTTCTAAAATTATCTGATCATGTGACCCTCAATTCTCTCAATTGGGTCAACTATTGACCCTAGTCCAATTGCACTAGGAATAAATTTAATTTTCATAATTAATCTAACCTAAACTTATTTCAGGATGAAAATAAACCCATTCAAGATATAAGAATGAGTCAAATCAAATTTGACTCGCTATGAATTAGAAAGATTATAGAAGGAGAAAGTCAGGCTCAATCGTATGCTAGCACGATTACCTTGAACCTGATTAGATCTAATCTAAATCAATCAAATTAGGTTAGCTCAATTGATGACATCCAAACCCAAATTCTTGTTTGTATGATTCAGTTAGATTCAGTTCTGTATGATAATGAGACATGTCATGATCTCCATCATCGACATCATCGAAACATCTTTAGATGGATCAGAACTTTTCTGATTCATACAATTAAAATGATCGATCATCAAAATCATTCTAATTGCTCCAAAAATCCACCAATGACATCTAGCAGTATATGATGGCAATCCATTAGAACTGAAAGTGAACCTCCCGATGCAACTACCTATGTGATTGGGTTTTCTATCTTGAGCCCCGATAGGATTAGGGTTAAGGTGAACTCGTCAAACCCAATATCCATCATATGAATTAATCATTCGATTCGAGTCCTATGTAAAATCCTTTATAGAAACTCTTTCTATCATCTTCACTCTGCCATGACCATCGACTTATGGACTCGATTCTCATGATCATCATAGGGCTACTCCTCATCTACTGAGGTAGATAGATCCCTTATTGGTGCAATCTAATTCCTACAATGAACGTACTATAGCCAATATACATCTTAGAATTCTGAATGGTTAGAAGATCGAGTTATGGTGTAGTCAAACTACAACACCCTCAAGATGAATTGTCGATGCACCTCAGGTCAAAGAACCAGACACACTACTGCAACATCGAGCCAGTCATCGATGAGAAGGTAGACTTTTTTATGAATGCTCAAGATGGTCACGCTCAGTGCCCTTATTCTCTAACAAGTATCTGTACTCTCGCTTCGGTGTCTCCACATCATAGAATCAAGACTCATCAACTCAAAAGAAGCGATCGTACACCAACCTTCCAAATCAATCACCATCCTTGTGATGATCCTATGGTCGGAAGTAGTTTATGAGTTAATTATGAAAATTCATATCTTAAATTTTCAACTCTTTAAAAATATGAATTATCATAACCATTAACTCAAAGGATGTATCACATACACTTTAAATACATACTGTGATAAAAAATAATTCTTTTATTAATTTATAGTTAAAGTTACAAAATTACCCTTAGAAGTGTATTACAAGTGTTAGCCAATTTGGCTTCTAGGGCATACATCTAACAAACTCCCACATGACCTAAAGACAATTCACTACAAATCTAAGTTCCATCTTCTTAAGGTGGGCTTCGATCTTTTGCTGGCCTAAAGGCTTCGTTAGTGGATCTACCGCATTATCCGTGGAGTCGACTCTCTTGACCTCGACGTAATTCTTCTCGAGGTAATCATGGATGAGGTGAAATCGCCACTCGATATGCTTGAATTTCTAGTGGGACCTCAGCTCCTTAGCTAGGGCTATGGCATCATTATTATCACAGTATAGAGGGATGGCATCTAATGGCATCACTCCGAGTTCTACGGTGAATTTTTGGTACTAGAATGCCTCCTTTGCAGCTTCCAATACAGCGATGTACTCTGCTTTCATAGTGGAATCTGCTATCATAGTCTGCTTGAAACTCTTCCAGCTGACAGCACCACCATTACATACAAATAGACTATCAGATGTCAACTTTCGATCATCTATATCAGACATAAAATCTAAGTCTGTATAACCCTCAACTTAGAGTTCTCCATTACCAAAAATCAAGAACATATACTTAGTCCTTCTCAAGTACTTAAGGATATATTTCACAGAAGTCCAATTCTCTTTATCTAGATTCAACTGATATCTACTCATGACACTCATAGCATGGGCGATATCAGGTCGTGTACATAGCATGGCGTACATGAGGCTCCCTATTATCGAAGCATAAGAGATCTTGCTCATGTGTTTAATCTTCTCAGGTGTATTGGGGCATATCTTCTTGGAGAGATGAATGCCTTGTCTGAAGAGCACTAATTCGCTCTTGGAGCTTTTCATGCTAAACCTCTTTAGTACCGCCTCTATGTACATCTTCTGTGAGAGACTCAGCATCCTATTCGGTCTATCCCTATAGACCTTAATTCCTAGAATAAAGGATGCCTCTCCTAGGTCTTTCATAGAGAACTCTTTTGATAATCATATTTTAACTATGGTCAACATGAAAATATCATTCCCAATAAGGAGGATGTCATCCACGTATAGTACAAGGAAGACAACAGTGCTCTCATTGACTTTTTTGAATACATATGGTTCCTCCTCTTTCTTGATGAATCCAAATGATTTGATCATATCATTGAAATGAGCATTCCAGCTCCGAGATGCTTGCTTAAGTCCATAGATAGACCTTTGCAGCTTGCAGACCTTGTGATTAGCATCACTGGATGTAAAACCTAGCAGCTATTCCATATAGATATCTTTCTCAATATATCTATTTAAGAAGGTCATTTTCACGTCCATCTGCCATATTTCATAATTAAAATAGGCTGCAACAGCAAGCAATGTACGGATGAATTTTAGCATGGCTATTGACAAGAAGGTATCCTGATAGTCAATGCTTTTACACTAACTATACCCTTTCTCCACTAACCTAGCCTTAAATGTCTCTACATTTCCATCAACACCCATCTTTCTCTTGTAGATCCATTTATACCCAATAGGTACTATACCTTTAGATGGATCTACCAAGGTTCAGACTTGGTTCGAGCACATTGACTCAATCTCTAACTTCACTACCTCTAACCATTTCTCAGAGTCGATATCTAATATCACCCCATCATAGGTTTTGGGATCATCACCATGAACCTTATTTTCTGTGAGGAATATTTCCTCTACGTCCTCTGAAATAGTACCTAAGCACCTTTTAGGAGGATGGAAAATTCATTCTGATCTATGAGGTGGAGGTTGTAGTGATTGGACTGGCTCAATCTGATTGGGTTTCATAGGATTCTTAGCTCGTTGCTCTTGGGAGACTTTCTTCTCGAGCCTAATCTACCTTCCGATGCCACCATCTTGAATAAACTATTTTTCAAAAAAGATAGCATGTCGACTCACAATCATATTATGGTCTTTCGAAATGTAGAAATAATATTCTAATAACTCTTTAGGATATCCTATGAACTGAGCTCTAAAGGACCTATACTCTAACTTGTCTGCCTGTTGTCTCTTGACATGAGCCGAACAATCTCAAATTCTGAGGTGACTCAGACTTGATTTCTTGCCATGCCATATCTCATACGGTGTGGTAGAAATGATTTAAAGGAAATCCTATTCAGTAAATATATAGCAGTCATTAGACTATGTCCCCAAAGAAACTTAGGAAGGTTTGTGAAGCTCATCATAGATCAAGACCATATTC
>QRFJ01005282.1:0-38654 GCA_006176705.1 Cocos nucifera | reverse complement strand
GTCGAGTTAATGGCATATCCTTCCACCGATCTCACTTACCTGGCCATATCTGTTCGACTCAGTTCTAATCTAAGGTGGTCAATAATCCAAGCTAACCCATGCCACTAGGTTAGTCATAATTGTTATGACTATTTCAAGTCTAAGTTTAATGAGACCTGAATCAAATTCTTCCTAAGAAAAGATTAAGTCTAAGGTCTTCCACCATTGTAGATGTGCGGGCCCTTCCCGAGGGTTGATTGTTCTCGGCTGGATATAGTGGCTCAGTTGCACCGAAAAGATGCAACCATGTCTATTAGGCATTGGATGCTATGGGCTGGAGGATGAGTTGGGCTCAATATTTCTGGATATGGTGAGAGACTCAATTAGGAATCCAGTCTATGCAAATGGTGGGTCTGACTTAACTAAGGAGTGGATCAATATTTTGGATACGGTGAGATTCATGAATTAGAGACCAAGTTTGGGTGCACCATGATTAGAGAATCATTGAACAAGAGTTGTTCACTCATTGGCTAACCCATCACCAATAACTGTTAGGTGAGGTGATGAGTCAGTTGGTGAGACCGCACCACCCTCTAGAAATCATTAATCATGGAGATTTTTGCATCTCTATAGAGGGAGTGTAGGGATCCAAGAAAATAGTGGAAGCTAATTTGTTTAAAAATAAAATTTTTAAACAAATTGGTCAAGTCATAATTATAATAAATCTAACTAAAATCTTTGACTCTCTATAGGAAAAAGAAAAATGTCTGCGTCCAACCCACTAGCACGTATCCTGGACACACATAGACTGACCGAAACTTAATTATAAGGATTGGCTCAGAAACTACAAAATTATTTTGGGTTCTAAGAAGTTAACCCATGTATTGGACCAGGATCCCCCACCTTACCAGCTCATCCATCGCTTGAACAGAGAGCGTCTCTTGAAAAATGGATAGACGAAGATAATAAGGCCAGATATTACATGTTGGGCTCGATGTCTGATGAGCTCCAGCGCCAACATGAAGATATCAGGACTGCTCGCCAAATGTTGGCTCACCTGCAGAGATGTTTGGTGAACAGAGTCACGCAGCCAAATATCAAGTCACTAAAATGACTTTTTAAGGCTAAGATGCGTGATGGGCAGTCAGTCCAAGATCATTGTCTGATGATGATCAAGGACTTGAAAGAGCTTGAGAAGCTCGGTGTGAAGTTAGACTTGGATCTGCAGAATGATATAATTCTGCAATCCTTGACTGATGCATATGGGCAGTTCATCATGAATTACCATATGCATAAACTTCAAAATTCTCTTGGCCGAACTTAATGAATATGCTGGTTACCGCTGAGCTTTCTATGAAAGGTTCTAAAGGCTCAGTTCTTGCTATGGAACGGACTTCTTCCAAAAGAAAGTCTTTTGGAAAAGAAAAAGAAGTCTATGAAAAAGCAGAAGGTGGAAGGAGGAAAGAAGAAGAAGGCAGAGCTGAAGAAGAAAGCCGCTGCAAAAGGAAAGTATTTCCATTGCAACAGCGATGGCCATTGGAAGCAGGAACTATCCCTACTTACCTGGCCACCCTGAAGAACAAGAAGGAGATAGGTCCTTCTGGAGGTATGCTCGTTATTGAGTCTAACCTTATGGTTTCTTCTGCATCCAGTTGGATGCTTGACTCTGGTTCTAGTGCTCATTTGTGCACTTCCATGCAGGGTCTTGAGGATAGCAGGAGGCTGAGGGATGGTGAGATGATCCTACGTGTCGAAAATGGAGCAAGAGTTGCTGCTGTGGCGATGGGAAACATACCCTCTTCGACTACCATCTGGTTTAGACTTAGTTTTAAAAGACTGTTATTATGTGCCTGCAGCTAAGTAGAAATTTGATTTCTATTTCATGTTTAGCACTAGAAGGCTATGTAATTAGTTTTCTTAAGGACCATTGTAATATTCTTTATGAAAGAAATAAAATTGCAAAGTGGTTTCCTTATTAACGATCTTTACCAGTTACATATTGATGTATCTATTTTAACTATCGAGCAAAATGTGAATGCCAAATCAAAATGACCTAGGGATAGTCCAAATGATAGGTATCTATGGCACCTAAGATTAGGTCATATAGCAGAAGATAGGATCAACAAATTGGAGAAAATCGGCTATTGAGTCCATTGACTTTCGAGTCATATCCAATTTGTTAATCATGTCTTCATGGTAAAATGACTAAGCTTCCTTTTATAGGACATGGGGAAAAGGCCACGGATCTACTAGCCCTAGTACATACTGATGTGTGCGGCCCATTTGATGTGCCAGCTAGAGGCAACTTTGTCTACTTCATAACCTTTACCGATGATTTATCTAGGTATGGGTATGTGTACCTTATAAGACACAAGTCTGAAGCTTTTGAAAAGTTCAAGAAATTTAGACATGAAGTAGAAAAACAAACTAGAAAATCCATTAAGGTTCTTCGATCAGATCGAAGAGGTGAATACCTTAGTCAAAAATTTTTAGACTATCTCAAGGAAAATGGCATAGTCTCTCAATGGACTCCACCAGGAATACCTCAACTCAATGGGATTTCAGAATGAAGGAACCGGACCCTATTAGATATGGTCCGATCCATGATGAGCTTCACAAACCTTCCTGATTTTCTTTGGAGACATAGTCATTGTTAACTGCAATATATTTACTGAATAGAATTTCCTTCTAAAACCATTCCTACCATACCGTATGAGATATGGCATGGTAAGAAACCAAGTCTTGAGTCATCTCAGAAATTTGGGGTTGTCCGGCTCATGTCAAAAGACAACAAGCAGGATAAGTTAGACTATTAGGTCCTTTAGAGCTTGATTCATATAGGATATCCTAAAGAGTCATTAGGATATTATTTCTACATTCTAGAAGACCACAATGTGATTGTGAGTCGACATGCCATCTTTCTTGAAAAATAGTTTATTCAAGATAGCGGCATTGGAAAGCAGATCAAGCTCGATGAGAAAGTCTCACAAGAGCAACGAGCTAAGGACCCCATTGGAACCAAATCAGGTTGAGCCAATACAATCACTACCTCCTCCACCTCATAGATCGAAAAGGGTTTTCCATCCTCCTGAGAGGTACTTAGGTATTATTTCAGAGGAAAGTAGAGAAAATATTCCTCATAGGTAATGGGGTTCATGGTGATCCCAAAACCTATAATGAGGCGATATCAGATATCGACTTCAAGAAATGGTTAGAGGCAATGAAGTCAGAAATTGACTCGATGCACTCAAACCAAGTCTGGACCTTGGTAGATCCACCAGAAGGTATAGTACCTATTGGGTGTAAATGGATCTACAAGAGAAAGATTGGTGTAGATGGAAATGTGGAGACATTCAAAGCTAGATTAGTGGCAAAAGGTTATAGTCAGCATGAAGGCATTGACTATCAGGATACTTTTTCATCCAGTAGCTATGCTAAAATCCATCCGCACATTGCTTGCTATTGCAGCCTATTTCGATTATGAAATATGGCAAATGGACGTAAAAATGACATTCTTAAATGGATATCTTGAGGAAGATATCTATATGGAACAGCCGCTAGGTTTCACATCCAGTGATACTGATCACAAGGTATGCAAGCTGCAAAGGTCCATATATGGACTTAAGCAAGCATCTCGGAGCTGGAATACTCATTTTAATGATGTGATCAAATTATTTGGTTTCATCAAAAATGAGAAGGAACCATGTGTTTTTAAAAAAGATCAGTGGGAGCACTATTATATTTCTTGTACTATATGTGGATGATATCCTTCTTATTGGAAATGATATTCCTATGTTGACCATAGTTAAAATATGGTTATTTAAAGAATTCTCCATGAAAGACCTAGGAGAAGCATCCTTTATTCTAGGAATTAAGATCTATAGAGATAGACCGAATAGGATGCTAGGACTTTCACAGAAGATGTACATAGAGGAAGTGCTAAAGAGGTTTAGCATGGAAAACTCTAAGAGGGGATTGGTACCCTTCAGACATGGCATTCATCTCTCCAAGAAAATGTGTCCCAACACACCAACGGAGATTGCACGCATGAGCAAGATCCCTTATGCTTCAGCAATAGGGAGCCTCATGTATGCCCTGTTATGTACACGACCTAATATAGCCCATGCTGTGAGTGTCACGAGTAGATATCAGTCGAATCCAGATGAAGAACACTAGACATCTGTGAAATGTATCCTTAAGTACTCGAGAAGAACTAAGGATATGTTGTTGGTTTTTGGTAATGGTGAACTCCAAGTCTAGGGGTATACAGACTCGGATTTTATGTTTGATATAGATGATCGAAAGTCAACATCTGGGAGTCTGTTTGTGTGTAATGGTGGTGCTATCAGTTGGAAGACTTCCAAGCAGACAGTGACAGCAGATTCCACCATAAAAGTAGAATATATCGCTACGTCAGAAGCTGTGAAGGAGGCATTATGGTACAAGAAATTCACCGTAGAGATTGAAGGATGCCATCAGATGCCATTCCTCTATACTGCGATAATAATGGCACCATGGGCTTAGCTAAAGAGCCGAGGTCTCATAAAAAATCCAAGCACATCGAGCGGCGATACCACCTCATCCGCGATTACCTCGAGAAAGGTTACGTCGAGATCAAAAGAGTCGACTCTGCATACAATGTGACAGACCCACTCACAAAGCTATTACGCCAGCAGAAGATCGAAGCCCACCTTGAAAAGGTGGGACTTAGATTTGTAGCCAATCGACTTTAGGTCAAGCGGGAGTTTGTTAGATATGTGTGCCCAAGAAGCCAGTTGGCTGACACTAGTAATACACTTCTAAAGAAAAAATTATAATTTTGACTATAAATAATAAAATAGATTATTTTCTATTGCAATGTGTATTTGAAAGTGTTTGTGTTACATCCCTTGAGTTAATGATATTGATTGTTCATATTTTCAAGAGTTAAGAATTTAAGACAAGAATTTTTATTATTAATTCATAAAATACTCCCGACCATAGGATCATCATGAGGATGGTGATTGATCCAGAAGGTTGGTGTACGATCGCTTCTTTAGGATAGATGAGTCTTGAGTCTATGGTGTAGGGACACCAGAGCGAGAGTATAGATACTCGTTAGAGAACGAGGGCACTAAGTGTGACCACCTCAAGTAGTCATCAGGAAGTCTATCTTCTCATCGATGACTGGCTCGAAGCTGTAGTAGTGTTTCTAGTTCTTTGACCTGAGGTGCATCGGCAGTTCACCTTAAGGGTGTTATAGTTTGACAACATCATAACTCGATCTCCTAGACATTCGGAATCCTGAGGTGTATATTGGCTATAGCATGTTCAGTGTAGGAATTGTATTGCACCAATAAGGGATCTATCTACCTAGGTAGATGAGGAGCGGCCCTATGATGATCATGAGAATCAAGACCATAAGCCTATGGCCATGGCAGAGTGAAATAATAGAAAGAGTTTTTATTAGGATTTTCACATTGGACTTGAATCGAATGATTAATTCATATGACGGATATTAGGGTTTGACAAGATCACCTTAACCTTAATCCAGTCGGGGCAAAAGATAGAGGAACTTAATAACACAGGTAACTACACTGAGAGGTTCATTTTCATTTTTGATGGATTTTCATCACATGCTACTAGGGATGACTGGTGGATTTTGGGTGCAATTAGAATGATTTGGATAATCGATCATATTAGTTGTTTGAATCAAAAAAGTTCTGATCCATCGAAAGATGATTCGATGATGTCGATGATAGAGATCGTGATATATTTCATTACCATATGAAACTGAACCTAATTGGATCACACAAATAAGGATTAAAGCTTGTCTCGACTGAACCAAATATATTTGGGTTCACTCAGAAACTTTTACATGGTCTGACCGAAGCTTGTCCAAGTCAGAAAAGGATTGTCTTAATTTATGAGATAAATTTGAGACAACACCTACCATTTTCCATCACCTGTTAAATCTTATCTATGGACTTTGGTCAAATGTTGACCTTTGACACATAGACATCTGCCCATGTGTCATACATCCATAGGAGAGAACTTTGACCTTTGTCCCCCTGCTAAAAGGTAGAGAGACAAAGGGTGCATGCCTCCTAGGCATGCACCCCATGTGGATAAGGATTGGAGTCCCATATAGATGGGAATCTAATTGCTTCAGGGAATCAAACTTGATGGTGCCAAAGAGTCTTGTTTGATCCAGTCTTAGTGCCATCTAAGGTGCATTTTAAGGGACTCTAATCTGATTAGATCAGATAATATCATCCCATCAATCAGATTTAGATCTGATTGCACAAAGGGCCATGATTAGTCGGGATGATGTGGCACTACATGGCGCAGCAGGGTCTATAAAAACCCTATCTGTGCCTAGATTAAGAGAGCTTCTACCTTAGCCCATGCCACGTAGCCCCTCTCCCTCCTTCTTCATGCCACCCTCTATTCCTCTCTCTTCTCTCCACACCCAAGAGGATTTGGGCATGAGTTAGATGCGATCCAAGCAAGTGCAAGGCGACAGGAAAGGAAGAAGGCAGCACTACTGTAAGAGACAATGGTTGATCTTCAAAAGCCATTTTGAAGACCTTCAAGATCATATCCAAATCTAATTTTTGGAGGATAGATTGAGAAGGAGAAGGTATCTTGATCCTGTCCAAGTGGATATCGATAGAGGCTAGGCGCTTGCGTGGCTATATCCAGAACCTCAGGTAAACATCGGGATCATCATAGGGTAATAGGATTACCCATAACAATGGTATAATTAAATTAGATTTAATTTAATTTTATTTTTTTATTAGATTAATAAGATCAGATCTAAAGAGTCTCAGATCTGATTAAAATCATAGAAATTTTTTTTTGAAATATTCCTCTTGATCTAATCAGATCTAAACGAACCTGCATCAAAAAAATAGAATTTTTTTCTTCATGTACACTTGCCAGACCTAGGTCCAAGTTTGTCTGTAACTAACTGATTGACATTAGCCGAGCACCCCCAAATCCTAAGGTATGAAAGTGCTAGCTTACACCCCATCCATATCTCATATGGGATTTTAACTACAGACTTACTTGGAATCCTATTTAATCGAAAATAAACTGATTCGAGTGCATATCCCTAGAAGGATATCGACAAGCTAGGAAACCCCATCATGGATCGAACCATGTATAATAAAATTTGATTGCTCCTTTCAAACACACCATTATGCTGTGGTGTTCCAAAAGAAGTCCATTAGAAGAGAATTTCATTCTCTCCTAGATATGTGAGAAACTCACTAGAAAGGTATTCTCCTTCTTGGTCAGATCAAAAAGTTTTAATACTCTTCTTAATTTATTTTTTTATTTCACTTCAAAATTGTTTGAATATTTTAAAAGAATTTGACTTATGTTTCATCTGATAGACATATCCATATCTAGATAGATCATCTATGAAAGTGATGAAGTAGACATATCATCTTTGGCACTTATGGTTATTGGTCCACATATATCAGTATGTACTAGACCTAAGAGCTCATTGGCTTTCTCATCTTTTTTAATAAAAGATGACTTGGTCATTTTACCAAGAAGACAGGACTCACAGGTCGGAAGTGATTCAAAATCATTGACTTCGAGGATTTCCTCTTGGGTCAACCTATTTATCCTATTCTTGTTTATATGATGTTGCCTATAGTGCCATAAGTAGATATCTGATACACTATCTAATTTAGGATGCTCGCCAGTAGAATAGACTATATTAACAAATTGTGATAATATATATACACCATTATTCAATTATCCATAAAAAGCAATAACATCATTCACAATGACATTACAAACTCATTTCTTTATTGAAATTTCATAATTGTTCAAGACCAAAAGGCCTACAGAAATGATATTTAAAAAGAAACTAGGATAGAAATAAAAATCACTAAGATCAACGGTATGAGATTCAAATACAAGTTTCAAAATTTCTAAAGCTAGAACTGAAACTGATCTTCCATCTCCAACATTTAAGAATCTCTCGCCTTGCTCAAATCTTCTAGTGACCTGCAACCCCTACAATGAATTACAAATATGGTAAGGGCTACCGGTATCCAATACCCAATCAGTAATATTATAAATAGAAAAATTGCAAGGAGTTATTATATAAATACCTTGTCCAGCAATAGCTTGCTTCTTTCTCTGCCTGTTTGGATCCAGGGAGGTAATGTACCAAGGATAGTTCTTCTTTCAGTGCCTCCACTTCTTGCAAAAGAAGCATTTAGCTTGACTCTTACCGAGCTTGATCTTCCAAGTCTGACCCTGCACTGATGTCCCAGTCTAAACTTGCACCTTCTTTATTTTCTTCTTCTTATTCTTCTTCCCTTTTCTAAAGGATTGAGAACCAGAAGAAGAACCTCCCTCTAAGTTCACCGACTCTTTATGGAGCTAGTGATCCTTCTCAAAGTTCTAAAGTAACCCCAGTAAGGTAAGGTAGTTTACTTTAGACTTTGTCATTCTATAATGAGTAAGGAAAGGGAGATAGCACTTTGGCAGGGAGTTCAATATTGCATCTTTCCCAAGTTGTTCATGCAAGAAAAAGTTGAGTTTGCTCAAGTGCTCTATCTACTCAATCATATACAGTACATGATCAGTGATAGAGGCTCCATCCCGCATTCTGATGTTGAAGATGGTGCAACTAGTCTTGTACCTCTCAACGTTATTGGGTGTGCCAAAAGAATCCTCCAACACTTGAAGCATTTTATTTGGCTGAGCTATCTTAATCCTACGACTGAACTTGATGTTCATCACAGCCAGCATATTGCAGCACCATGGTTCGATCACTAAGCCACTTTTGATAAGTGTCTCTGACTATTTCACGTGCATTGGTAGCTGGCTCCTTAGGTACAGGATCTGTCAGCACATATAGGATCTGTTCATGCTCTAGGACAATCTTCAACTTTCGATACCAGCTACCGAGTTGGGTCCCAACAAGTTATTATTATCCAACAATGATTGGAGCAATAGGGAAGTAGCCATGTCTGCACAAAAGAAAACCAAAATTTAATTAGTAATTGATTCATAAAATCGAAAGATTTGAACTTTAATCAAAAGATTTCTCCTACTATTTTATTCGAATTGATAGCCTCTACCTCCAATTTGAGGAATTATCCTAATTTTTTAGTGGATACTAGAATCCACATAGACTGTACATGAGCCCAACTTTGGTTGGCCCATCCATGTACATCTAAGGGTAAGTTCATAATCAATTATTTTTTTAAATAATTTTTAGTAATTAAATTTTGGCCCAAGCCCTGATCAGTTGGCTTTGGCCTTCTCAAAAAAGGGTCTAATTAGGTCCAACCATTAACATGACCATACTTGGCCCATCCAACCAATGAATGATCAGATCCAACTTTGGTTGGCCAATCTGATCACTATTTAGAAAGATGTATCCAAGAGATCATATAATGAATGATAATTCCATCAATCGATAAGCATCAGGCCTTTGGGCCTCCAATGATTATCCAACTGATGGACCCATTATCATCCACTTTAATGGAAGGCTATGATCCAGTTATCATATAACTATTTTATTTTAAGAATCTAATAATTTTAGAGGATTTAATTTATAGAAGTGAAGTAGGTCAGATTAACCAGCTTGTCATGATCCTCCCACTAACTTCACCAAGTCAGCTTAAGAGAGACCACTAACAGGCTGATCTAGGAGTCACCTAAATCAGTCACAACTGATTTACCTAGCTAGACATGGGTCAGCTTAAATAGTTAAGTGATTCAATCAAAATATAATCTCACCAAGAGGCCAAGTAAGTTCGAATCAGTGGAAGGGTCTGCCAAAGGCTTGCCTTAGATACCATTAGAAATGGCTAGGTAAGCGGGCTGCCAATTAAAAACCATCGACTGGTCTGATTTACCTTAGACACCAACTTGGTTTAATTAGTTTCAATTAGATCAACCTAACAGTTCATGCTAGACCACGCATAGCCAAGAATCAAGTCCATCTTGGGTCTTGTTAAAGACATGGACTTGACCAACTACAACTATTGTAATTGATCTAGAGAATTCCTTGACCTAATCTAAGACAATAATTGATTAGATTTAGTCAATTCTCTAATTAAGTTCCATTCTTTAATCTAACCCTAGGTCTAACCCAATTAATGGACCTAATCCCCACTAACCCATTTAACCCAATGTGTTATGATTCGTGTCATAGGATCTTCAATTTACAATCCTAGAACCTAATCAAACAACTTCTTAATTCTCAATTAAGTTTTGGGCTGAGGGTTGGGGTTTGAACTTTTCGAAAAATAATTTTTATGTTTGTAAAATATTTTTACAACATGGTTCTATCAATCCAAGTTGCATGTTTGATTCATAATCAATATGCAAGTAAAATAAACATAAAACTACTTTAGATCTAATCTAAACATATTCATGTAATTGAAATAGTTTCAATAATAATCAATCAAAAATCTTCCTGGATCAAATCTAACATATTTATGATGATTGAAATTAGATTAAAATATTTTTAATCAGATCATAAAATTTTTTAGATCTAATCTAAAATTTTATGATCAATATTTTAGATCAGCACGTACTAGGACAACCTATTCATTGTAAGGGATAAACCTTATAGGAGGATAACCTTATGGCAGTCCGTGCAATCTAAAATATTTTATTTTTATATCTAAAATTATTTTAAATTTATTAAGTTATAAATAAAATTAGATCAAATATAATAAATTTATGATTAAAGTTAGATTATCATGAACTAGGATAACCTTTTCACTGTAAGGGATAAATCTTACAGTAGGACAACCTTATGGCAGTTTGTGAGATCTAAATTTTTTTTATTTTATTAATTTTAAATTTAATAATTATATTATAAATTAGATCTAATTTTAAAAATAATCTAAAATACATAAAAATTATATAATAATAATCTTGCTCTGATACCAATTGAAGGAACCAGATCTAGGATTTCACGGATAGATCATGAAACTTTTTCAAGGTCATGCAATAGAAGACTTAAAAAAATTAAATATTTATTTAAATAAATATGTAAACATCTAGATCTTAGATCTATTACATGATTAAGATATGATATTAAATCAAAAATTAAAATCAAATAAGAAAGAAAAGGTTGATCAAATCAACCTAGATCTACACTACATCTAAATACAGGTATGAAGTTAATAGATCGGATCTATTACCTAAATAAGTTAGATGTTCTAACTTACTGATCCAGGCTTCAGGATGAAGTCATGAGCCGCACATGCTTTCGACCTCTAGGAGTTATCCACATGAGCTCACAAACATGATCAGAGATTCTGATGCAGAAAATCAGCACGGTATGTTAGCACTATGCTAATCTCTCTTCGATGGTTGATCCAATGCTTTCTTCTTCAAAACATGGACACCTCAAAATACCAAAAGAAAAGAGGAAGATTTGTGATGCTGAGACACCTTCAAAAGCTCACAAAAAGGGAGGAAGAGATCTAGAATAAAAATTCTAAAAGAAGACCCTCTTCTTCTTCTTTGTCCTTTTTCTAGACATCCTGATTTATGTTTTTAATATCTCTATGACCCAGATGATTTTTTCTCTAATTTTTCTACACCAAAGATTCCTCTCAAATGTATGCAATCCAAAAAACCTAGACTAGGAAGGACCAAATAAGGAATGTTGTTGGGGTGCCCAACTCTTGGGCGCCCCCACCTTCTTTTCTGCCGTGGACTAGCAAGGGGGGTACACAAAAAAATATCCTCTTTTATCATAAAAATCAAAGAAAATAAGGAAGGATGGATTGGTACACTTATGGGAAGAGTTTTGGTTGATAAGGATTCTATCTTATAGAATTCTTAAGCAAAACTAATTCCTCTTCTGACTTGGTCTTCCAACAAACTTCCATATGAAAAAAAGAAAGAAAGAAGGGAGGCATGAAAAACCTTGGACGTGAAGATTATGTTAGATACGTATGCCCTAGAAGCCAGAATTGGCTAGCACTTGTAATACATATCTAAGGGCAAAATTATAATTTTGACTATAAATAATAAAATGGATTATTTTTTTATCATAGTGTGTATTAAGTGTCTTGAGTTAATGGTAATGATAGTTCATATTTTCAAGAGTTGAAAATTTAAGACATGAATTTTTATTATTAACACATAAAATGCTTTCAATCGTAGGATCATCATGAGGAGGATGATTAATCCAGAAGGTTAATGTACGATCGCTTCTTTAGGATACTGAGTCTTGAGTCTACGGTGTAGAGACACAAAAGTGAGAGTATAGGTACTCGTTAGAGAATTGAGGGTACTGAGCGTGACCACCTTGAGTAGTCATTAGGAAGTCTACCTTCTCATCAATGACTGGCTCAAAGCTGCAGTGGTGTGCCTAGTTCTTTGATCTGAGGTGCATCGGTAGTTCACCTTGAGGGTGTTATAGTTTGACTACACCATAACTCGGTCTCCTAGCCATTCGAAATTCTGAGGTGTATGTTGGCTATAGCATGTTCATTGTAGGAATTGGATTGCACCAATAGGGGATCTATCTACCTCAGTAGATGAGGAGCAGCCTTATGATGATCATGGAATCAAGTCCATAAGCTCATGGCCATACAGAGTAAAATAATAGAAAAAGTTTCTATTAAGATTTTCATATTGGACTTGAATCGAATGATTAATTCATATGATGAAAATTAGGATTTGACGAGATCACCTTAGCCCTAATCCGATCGGGGGTCAAGATGGAGAAAATTAATCACATAGATAACTGCACTGAGAGATTAATTTTTAGTTCTAATGGATTGCCACCATATGCTGCTAGATGTCACTGATAGATTTTGAATTTAATTATAATGATTTGGATGATCGATCATACAAGTTGTCTGAATCAAAAAAGTTTTGATCCATCGGAAGATGTTTCGATGATGTTAATGATAGAGATCATGATATATCCCATTACCATACAGAACTGAACCTAACTGAATCACACAAACAAAGATTTAGATTGGGATATCATCAATTGGACTAATCCAGTTCAATTGATTTGAATAAGATTCAATTAGGTTCAAGAAAATCGTGCTAGCACACAATTGAGCCTGATATTCTCCTTCAGCAATCATTAAAAGTTGTCTCGACTGAGCCAAATGTGTTTGGGCTCACTCAAAAATCTTTACTTGGTCTGACTGGAGCTTGTCTAGATTAAAAAAGGGTTGTCTTAATTTATGAGATAAATTTGAGATAACACCTATCATTTTCCATCACCTGGTAAATCTTGTCTTCGGACTTTGGTCAAATATTGACCTTTGACACTTAGACATCTGCCCATGTGTCATGCACCCATAGGAGAGAGGTTTGACCCTTGTTCTCCTTCTAAATAGTAGAAAGGCAAGGGGAACATGCTGATGGAGGCGTGCACCAAAAGTGGATAAGGATTGGAGTCCCATACAGATGGGACTTTAGTTGCTTATTGCTTCGTATTAAGGTGGCGGCAAAGACTCTTCCTTGACCAGTCTTGGCACCACCTAAGGAGGTTTGTGAGGAACTCTAATCTGATTGAATCAGATAATGTCATCCCATTAATCAAATTTAAATCTAATTACATAAAGAGTCATGATTGGTCCGGATGATGTGACACTACATGACGCAGCAGGATCTATAAAACTACGCCTAGGATTTAGATCCTCTACCCTTTGCCCACACCACAAGGCTTCACTCCCTCCCTCTCCATGCCATCTTCAGATCCTATCTCTCCTCTCCATGCCTAAGAAGCTTTGGGCTCGAGTTTGGTGTGATCCAAGCAAGAGAAAGGCAATAAGAAAAAAGAATGCAGCCCTGCTGCAAGAGACAACACCCGATATTCAGAAGGTGTTTTAAAGACCTTCAAGATCAGATCTCAATCTAATCATTGGAGTACTGATTGAGAAGGAGAAGATCTCCAAATCTTGCTCGAGTGAATACCGGTAGTGGTCAGGCACTTGCATGGCTACGTCCCAAACCTCAGGCAAACATCGGGATCATCATAGGATAATAGGATTACCCATAACAAAGATATAATTAAATTAGATTTAATTTAATTTAATTTTTTTTTTATCAAATTAATAAGATTAGATTTGAAGAGTCTCAGATCTAATTATAATCTTAAAAAAAAAAATTTAAAATATCCCTCTTGATCTAATCAGATCTGAATGAATCTGACCCGGGAAACATGGTTTTTTCATTCAACTAGTATCAGAGACAGGTTTCATAATTATTTAAATATAATTTTAATATAACTTTGATCTAATAATTAGATGATTTTATATGTAACATTAGATATAATTAGATCTAAAATTAAAAATTAAAAAAAATAAATAATCTAGATCTAAGATTTATGAGATGCCTGACTAGACTAGGAATAGAATTATTCTATGTATAGTCTAGGATGATCATAATTATAATTTGATTAATTATAATTTTAATCTATTTATTTACTATTTTTTGATATTATAAATATTATAATTATATTTAAAAAATAGAAAATAAATTTATTTAATTTTGTTCATAAGAGATATGATAGATGCATGTTTAGACTAGTTGTAGAATAGTTCTACAAAGTTATCTTGAATAAATTTAATTTGATATGATTTAAATTTTATTTTTTAGATATTTATGAGATAATTTATATCTAGAAACATACATGATATGATACATCAGATGTATGTAAAATATATTTTTAAGTTAGATTAATTTTATATATGTGATTTATATGTAGATCTAACTAATTTTATAGATTAATCATATTTTTGATTAAGGCATTCTCCTTGGCTGTCCGATCATAAGAATGAAGTAGGGTTTAAATGCCCTCTACTCCCATTCGATGGGGTGTTCTTATGATGTGTAGGAGTGTTGCACGTTCATCCTTAATCAAAAATTAAAAACTTATTTTCTGTAAAATCCTAGATTCTGAAATCCTAAGATTTTATTTATATGTTTTATTTATGAACCCTAAACTTAATTATGAATTAAGATTATAAAATATATTAGATCTAAAATTAAGAATTTTTCAAATCTAAGTCCTATTCACAAAATTAGGTTCAGGCTTGGGTAGCTCAACTAGGTCAAGTAGTTGATCAAACTGAATCAAGAGTCGATTAGATGGGATCAAGATTGCTTAAATTGACCAACCTAATAGGATTAAGTCTGGGTCAAGGTCGAGTCACATGAGTGATCGATCAAGTTAAGACCTAATCAGGCTCAGTGGTTAGAGTCTAGATTGTAGGCTAATCCGATTGGTTCTAGCTCAACAATTTGGTATCTAAGATAAGTTTGCCAAATACGATCGACTGATTTTTAATTAGGAGCTACTCGAGTCGAATACATTCTTGTTGAGTTAATGGCATATCCCTTCCATCGGTCTCACTTATCTAGCCATATTTATTGGCTCAGTCCTGATCTGAGGTGGCTAATAATCTGAGCTAACCCATGCCAGTAGGTTAGTCATAATGGTTATGACTATGTCAAGTCAAATTTAAAGAGACCTAAATTAAATCCTCCAAAGAAAAGATTAAGTCTAAGATCTTCCACCATTGTAGATATGCGGGCCCTTCCAGGGGTAGATTATTCTCGACTGATCATAGTGATTCGATTGCACTAGAAAGACACAACCATGTCTATTAGGCATTAGATGCTATAAGCTGGAGGATGGATTAGGCTTAATATTTTGGATACGGTGAGAGATCCAATTGAAAATCCAATCTATGCAAATGGTGGGTCTGACTTAACTAAGGAGTGGATCAATATTCCAGGCATGGTAAGATTCATAAATTAGAGATGAAGCCTGGGTGCACCATGATTAGAGAATCATTGGACAAGAGTTGTTTACTCATTTGCTAACCCGTTACCAATAATTGTTAGATGAGGTGATGAGTCAGTTGGTGGGATTGCACCATCCACTAGAAATCATTAATCATGAAGATTTTTGCATCTTTACAAAGAGAGTGTAGGGATCCAAGAAAATTATGAGAGCTAATTTATTTAAAAATTAAAATTCTAAACAAATTATTCAAGTATTAAATACAAAATCTAACTAAAAATTTTGACTCTCTACATAAAAATGTCTGCATCCAACCCACTAGCCCGTATTCTTGACATCCATAGACTGATCAGACCCAATTACAAGGATTGGCTCCAAAACTTCAAAATTATTTTAGGTTTCGAGAAGTTAACTCATGTATTGGACAAGGATCCCCCCACCTTACCAGCCCATCCTTCCATCGATTAGAGAGCATCTCTTGACAAATGGATGGATGATGATAACAAGGTCAGATACTACATGTTGAGCTCGATGTCTAATGAGCTTCAGCAACAATATGAAAATATCAAGACTGCCCACCAAATATTGGCTTACCTATAAGAGTTGTTTGGTAAACAGAGTCGTGCACCAAATATCAGATCACTAAATGACTATTTAAGGCTAAAATGCATGATGGACAGTCGATCCAAGATCATTGTCTGATAATGATCAAGAACTTAGAAGAGCTTGAGAAGCTCAGAGTGAAGTTAGATCAAGATCTACAGAATGATATAATTCTACAATCCTTGATTGATGCATATGGATAGTTCATCATGAACTACCATATGCATAAACATCAGAGTACTCTAACCGAGCTTATGAATATGCTAGTTACTACTGAGCTTTTTATGAAAGGTTCTAAAGGCTCAATACTTGCTATAAAATGGACTTCTTCCAAGAAAAAATCTTTTCGAAAGAAAAAGAAGCCTATGAAAAGATAGAAGATGGAAGATGGAAAGAAAAAGAAGGTAGAGCTGAAGAAAAAGGCCACTGATAAAGGAAAGTATTTTCATTGTAATACTGATGGCCACTGAAAGCGAAACTGCCCTATATACCTGGTCACCCTAAAGAATAAGCAGAACTGCCTTATAATTATTGAATCCAACCTTATGATTTCTTCTACATCCAGTTAGGTGCTTGACTTTGATTCGAGTGCTTATTTGTGCCCTTTCATGCAGGATCTTGAGGATAGCAGGAGGCTGAGGGATGGTGAGATAATCCTACATGTCGAAAATGTAGCAAGGGTTGCTGTTGTGGCCGTGGAAATATTTCCTCTTTGACTACCGTTTGACTTAGATTTAGTACTTAGGAACTATTATTATGTGCCTGCTACAAGCAGAAATTGATTTCTATTTCATGTTTGGCATAACAAGGCTATGTAATTAGTTTTCTTAAGGACCATTGTAATATTCCTTATGAAAAAAATAAAATTGCAAGTGGTTTCCTCATTAACGGTCTCTATCAGTTACATATTGATGTATCTATCTTTAATATCGAGCAAAATGTGAATGCCATAAGATCAAAATAATTCAGGGATAGTCCAAATGATAGGTATCTATAGCACCTAAGGCTATGTCATATAGCAAAAGATAGGGTTAACAAATTGGAGAAAATTAGGCTATTTTCCGTTGACTTTCGAGTCATATCTAATTTGTAAATTATGTCTTCATGGCAAAATGATTAAGCTTCCTTTTGTGGGACATGGGTAAAGGGCCACAGATCTACTTGCCCTAGTTCGTACTGATGTGTATGGCCCATTTGATGTGTCGGCTAGAGGCAATTTTGTCTATTTCATAAGCTTTATCGATGATTTATCTCGATATGGGTACGTGTATCTTATGAGGCATAAGTCTGAAGCTTTTGAAAAGTTCGACAAATTCAGATATGAAGTAGAAAAGCAAACTAGAAAACCTATTAAGGTTCTTCAATTAGATCGAGGAGGTGAATACCTTAGTCGGGAATTCCTTAATTATCTCAAGCAAAATGGTATAATCTCTCAATGGACTCCATCTGAAATACCTCAACTTAACGGGATTTTAGAATGGAGGAATCGGATCCTATTAGATATGGTATGATCCATGATGAGCTTCACAGACCTTCCTGATTTTCATTGGGGACATAGTCTGTTAACTGCTATATATTTACTGAATAGGGTTTCCTCTAAAACTGTTCCTACCACACCGTATGAGATATGGCATGGTAAGAAACCAAGTCTAAGTCATCTCAGAATTTGGGGTTGCCCAGCTCATGTCAAAAGACAATAAGTAGACAAGTTAGATTTTAGATCCTTTAGAGCTCGATTTATAGGATATCCTAAAGAGTCATTTGGATATTATTTTTATATTCCAGAAGACTATAATGTGATTGTGAGTCAGCATGCCATCTTTCTTGAAGAATAGTTTATTCAAGATAGCAGCATTGAAAAGCAGATCAAGCTCGAGAAGAAAGTCTCATAAGAGCAACAAGCTAAGGATTTTATGGAACCAAATCAGGTTGAGCCAATACAATCACTACCTCCTCCACCTCGTAGATCAGAAAGGATTTTTCGACCCCCTGAGAGGTACTTAGTACTATCCAGAGAAAGTAGAGAAAATATTCCTCGTAGATAATAGGGTTCATGGTGATGATCCCAAAACCTATGATGAGGCAATATCAAATATCGACTCTGAGAAATGGTTAGAGGTAATGAAGTTGGAAATTGACTCAATGCACTCAAACCTAGTCTAGACCTTGGTAGATCCACCAGAAGGTATAGTACTTATTAGGTATAAATATATCTACAAGAGAAAGATTGGTGCAGATGGAAATAAAGAGACATTCAAAGCTAGATTAGTGGCAAAAGGGTATAGTTAGCATGAAGGCATTGACTATTAGGATACCTTTTCATCAGTAGCTATACTAAAGTTCATCCACACATTGCTTGCTGTTGCAGCCTATTTCGATTATAAAATATGACAAATGAACATGAAAATGGTATTCTTAAATGGATATCTTGAGGAAGATATCTATATGGAACAACCGCTAGGTTTCACATTCAGTGATGTTGATCATAAAGTATGCAAGCTGCAAAGATCCATATATGGACTTAAGCAAGCATCTCGGAGCTAGAATACTCAATTTAATGATGTGATCAAATTATTTGGTTTCACCAAAAATAAGGAGGAACCATGTGTCTTCAAAAAGGTCAGTGGAAGTGCTATTGTCTTCCTCATACTGTACGTGGATGATATCCTTCCTATTGGAAATGATATTCCCATGTTGACCATAGTTAAAATATGGTTATCTAAAGAATTCTTTATGAATGATCTAGGAGAAGAATCCTTCATTCTAGGAATTAAGGTCTATAGAGATAGACTGAATAGGATGCTAGGTCTTTCACAGAAGATGTACATAGGGGAAGTGCTAAAGAGGTTTAGCATGGAAAACTCCAAGAGGAGTTTGGTACCCTTCAGGCATAGGATTCATCTCTCAAAGAAGATGTGTCCCAACACACCTGAGGAGATTGAATGCATGAGCAAGATCCCTTATGCTTCAGTAATAGGAAGCCTCATGTATGCCATGTTATGTACACAACTTGATATAGCCCATGCTGTGAGTATCACGAGCAGATATCAGTTGAATCCAGGTGAAGAATACTGGACTTCTATGAAATGTATTCTTAAATACTTGAGAAGAACTAAGAATATGTTGTTGATTTTTGGTAATTAAGAACTCCAGGTCTAGGGGTATATAGACTCAGATTTTATGTTCGATATAAATAATCAAAAGTCGACATCTGGGAGTCTGTTTGTGTGTAATGGTTGTGTTGTCAGTTGAAAAAGTTTTAAGCAGATAGCGATAGCAGATTCCACCACGAAAGTAGAACACATCACTGCATCAGAAGCTATGAAGGAGGCATTCTGGTTTAAGAAATTTGCTATAGAAATTAGAGTGATGCCATCAGATACCATTCCTCTGTACTCAACAACAATAGTGCCATAGCCCTTGCTAAGGAGCTGAGGTCTCACCAAAAATCTAAGCACATCGAGCGGTGATACCATCTCATCTGCAATTACCTCAAGAAAGGTTATGTCGAGGTCAAGAGAGTCAACTCCACAAAAAATATGGTAGACCCACTTACGAAGCCGTTGGACTAGCAGAAGATCAAAACCCACCTTGAGAAGATGGAACTTAGATTTGTAGCCAATTGGCTTTAGGTCAAGTGGGAGTTTGTTAGATATATGTGCCCTATAAGCCAGAATTGGCTAATACTTGTAATACACATCTAAGGGCAAAATTATAATTTTGACTATAAATAATAAAATGAGTTATTTTCTATCACAGTGTGTATTTGAAGGTGTCTGTGACACATCCCTTGAGTTAATGGTAATGATAGTTCATACTTTCAAGAGTTGAAAATTTAAGACATGAACTTTTATTATTAACTTCTAAAATGCTCTCGACCGTAGGATCATCATGAGGATGGTGATTGATCTAGAAGGTTAGTGTACGATGACTTATTTAGGATAGATGAGTATTGAGTCTATGGTATAGGGACATCAGCGAGAGTATAGGTACTCGTTAGAGAATGAGGGCACTGAGCGTGACCACCTCGAGCAGTCATCAAAAAGTCTACCTTCTCATCAATGACTGGCTCGAAGCTGCAGTGATGTGTCTGGTTCATTGATCTTAGGTGCATCGGCAGTTTACCTTGAGGGTGTTATAGTTTGACTAGACCATAACTCGGTCTCCTTGACATCCAAAATCCTAAGGTGTATGTTTTCTATAGCATGTTCATTATAGGAATTGGATTGCACCAACAAGGGATCTATCTACCTCTGTAGATAAGGAGCAGCCCTATGATGATCATAAGAATCAAGTCCATAAGCCCTGGCCATGGCAGAGTGAAATATTAGAAAAAGTTTCTATTAGAATTTTCACATTGGACTTGAATCGAATGATTAATTCATATAATGAAAATTAAGGTTTGACGAGATCACCTTAACCCTAATCCGATCGGGGCTCAAGATGGAGAAACTTAATCACATAGGTAACTGCACTGAGAGGTTCATTTTTAATTCTAATGGATTGCCACTATATGCTACTAGGTGTCACTGATGGATTTTGGGAGCAATTAGAATGATTTGGATGATCGATCATACTAGTTGTCTGAACCAAAAAAGTTATGATCCATCGAAAGATGTTTCGATGATGTCGATGATAGAGATTATGACATATCCCATTATCATATAGAACTAAACCTAACTGGGTCACACAAATAAGGATTTGGATCTGGATATCATCAATTGGACTACCCAGTTCAATTGATTTGAATAAGATTCAATTAGGTTCAAGGAAATCATGCTAGCATACGATTGAGCATGATATTCTCCTTCAACAATCATTAAAAGTCATCTCGACTGAGCCAAATGTGTTTGGGCTCACTCAGGAACCTTTTCTTGGTCTGACTGGAGCTTGTCCAAATTAGAAAAGGGATGTCTTAATTTATGAGATAAATTTGAGATAATATTTGTTATTTTTCGTCACCTACAAAATCTTATCTTTGGACTTTGGTCAAATGTTAATCTTTGACACTTAGACATCTTCCCATGTATGATGCACCCATAGGAGAGATCTTTGACCCTTGTCCCCCTGCTAAATAGCAGAAAGGCAAGGGGTGCACGCCTAGGGAGGCAGGCACCCAAAATAGATAAGAATTGGAGTCCCATACAAATGGGACTCTAGTTGCTTATTGCTTCATACTAAGGTGGTGCCAAAGAGTCTTCGCTGACCGATCTTGGCACCACCTAAGGATGTTTGTGAGGGACTTTAATCTGATTGAATCAGATGATGTCATCCCTTCAATCAGATTTAGGTCTGATTGCACAAAGAGCCATGATTGGCTGGGATGATGTAGCACTGCATAGCGCAGCAGGGTCTATATAAACCCTATTTGTGCCTAAGATTTAGATCCTCTATCCTTTGCCCATGCCACAAGGCTTCTCTCCCTCCCCCTCCATGCCATCTTTAGATCCTCTCTCTCCTCTCCACGCCCAAGAAGCTTTGGGCTCGAGTTTGGTGTGATCCAAGCTAGAGAAAGGTGACAAAAAAGAAGAAGGTAGTACTACTGTAAGAGACAACATCCAATCTTCAAAAGATATTTTGAAGACCTTCAAGATCAGATCCAGATCTGATCTTTAGAGTACAGATTGAGAAGGAGAAAATCTCCAGATCCTATCCGAGTGGATACCGATAGAGGCCAGGCACTTGCATGGCTACATCTAGAACCTCAGGCAAACATCGAGATCATCACAGGATAATAGAATTACCAATAATAAGGTATAATTAAATTAGATTTAATTTAATTTATTTTTATTTTTATTTTATCAGATTGATAAAATTAGATCTGAAGAGTCTCAGATCTAGTTTAGATCTAAGAGAAAAATTTTTAAAATATCCCTCTTGATCAAATCAGATCTGAATAAATCTGATCTGAGAAATAGGATTTTTTCCTTCAGATTATTCATGTAAAAATATAAAGACAAAAATATGGGGCATGAGGATTAGGTGGTGCGAGGATTAGGTGGTGCAAGGAATAGAGAGTCCTAGTCACACTAGGACTCCTATTTTGACTTGGTCAAACAAGATCTTTTAACCAAATAAAAATAAGAGTAAACCAACCTAATTAAATAAGACCCTAACTCATTTAAAGACTTAATTAAATTAGATTTAGTTTTAATTTAATTTTTTAATTAAATTAAAAAATTGGGTTGACCACAGTCCTAGTTAGACTGGTACTAGTTCTTTCTTGCACTTAACTTATCCAATAAGCCAATTGGACTTGATCCAATCAAGCCCATACCAAATCTAATTAAATCATATTTATGTAGACATAATCTCAACCTTCTGACCTAATCAATTTAAGCCAATTAGCAATCAAATTGCTAATCGATCTTCCTACAATACTTGTACTAGGTTAAACATCAATCGTATTGATTGTTTAATCCTAAAATGATTCTAAATCGCTGTTCAACCATCCGATCATAATGTGAACTCTAATGTGTGTGATCTCATAGGTCCAAACCTAAGCCAGTAGTATAAAAATAAATTTCTATACCAATCGAAGTGACCATCTAACAATGATACTCAACGACCAGATTGGTCGAAAGGTGTAGAATACCATCCTTAGAACCCATGGGAATATAGTTTCCATATAATTCATCTCCTTGACCATAATGCTCATAGGATATCTCAAAAGTTCAACAATCAACTCTGATCAGGTTGTCCACATTGTATTTCAAAATATCAAATCCATATGATGGATTACCCTAGCCAAGGTTTTGCTATATTGAAATTTAGTGATACATTCTTCTCCAACTCTTGGAGTGGTCAATTCCATCTTGATCATACTCTGACTTCACAAGTACTTGACTGTGCCCAGAAGTCTTCCATTGTTGAATTAGAAATTTAGTTAGTCTGGTACCAAAGCATAGTGAGTTGCTTGCAAGTCACTGAGGTGATCTTAGGTCTAAGGGATATTTATACCTATATTCCATCAGAGATATTCTCGATAGCAGAATGCTCTAAAATTGGTCATGTTCCATGATGATGTACCCATACATCTCACCTGTATGCCATACCAGTATCTCCACACTCCTTGGTTAAGAGGATAACCTACCTATATGGCATATAGCGATCTATGCTCGATAGATGCTGTCATCCTAACTAACAGCCTATCATTTGGTCATGAACAAATTTAAGAACTAATCGATAAATTCTCTCTTTATCGAAACTAAATAGTCCTAAGTACTTCATCACAATAATGGAGTTCATTAGAAGATGTAGATTTATGATGAAAAAAGATGTCAAAATATTTTTTATTAATTAATAAATTAATTATAATATCTCAATCATCAACAGACTGATGATTGGCTTTGAGATATAATTCTCAACAAATATTTTTCATGCCCACCAAATTTTGTGCACCATCTTATTTCTCTTTTTGGGCATGTTTTTGCTAGGTGTTCCACATACAAAATTTGGGGTGGGGTCCAAGAGTTGGACGCCACCCAAACTACCTATTTTTGAATCCCTACAAAATAAGACTTTGACTCATTCTTCCTTATTTGGTGGTGCCTGGTTTTAATTGGTTTGACAATGTGATAAACCCTAATTTTTTTGTAGAAAAAATAGAGAAAAGAGGGAGGGGGATGTTGGGAGGTAGGGTGCTTACTTCCTAGGGCGTGGAGACTCCATTTGGACATCATGTTGTTGATGTCTTGAAGAAAGAAAGGTAAGAGTAAACTATTATCTCCTAGAGATTTCTTTCTAACCCTTTCTTGTTTATTTTTATGTGATTTTTCTATAAAAAAAGTCCAAAAGAGAGAGGGTAAGAGCGTGGAGGATGGATGCCCCAATAAGTTGGGGCATGGTGGTCCTCTTTGGATATGATCTAATCATGTCCTGATGAGAGAAGGAGAGAAGAAAAGTCTTCTCTTAGGATTTTTTTGAGAATCCTTCTTCTCTATTTATTTATGAGATTTTTAATAAAAAAATAGAAAATATTAGATCTAGAAATATGAAAAAAAATAGAGAAGAAAGTCTCCTCTTGTCTTGACATGGAGATGTGTTCAAGGCATCAATCGTTGATATCCTGAAATAGAAGATTGGTCTTCTCTTAAAGCTTTTTTCATATGATTTTATTTCTGATTTTTTGGAGATCAAAGGATTGGATTTTTTTCTTATTCCTCCTCTTATTCTTTATATTTTGGAGTGTCCATGAGATTCGAAGAATATTTTTTTAGATTAACTATCAGGAGGGATTTGCGAGAAGCTAGTATTTCAAGCAGATCTTCGTTTGATAAACCTCTGATTTGTGTTATGGCCTCGTGTGGACTATCTATAGAGGCTGAATGCATGTGTGGCTCCTAGCATCAAGGATAATATTAGGACTCACTGCGGTGTTCTCGACCCATGCAAAGGTAAGAGATTTGATCTCTTCTCTCATCTAGATGCGATCTAGGATTTGATATAGAATTATTCTAGATTTAGGGTATTGATTTGATCAATACCAAAGCATTTTAATTTTTAGATTTATATATGCATTATGTTATGTTATAGGTCCTAGATGTAGGATTTAGTAATTAGATTACATGCTTTAGTAGATTAAATAGTTTAATCTACATCTTTCGCTATGATTTATTTTGAAAAAGTTTTGAAATACAAGCATGAAACTCTGCATGTTTTCCAACATGCCCTAGAAAGCCAATTGTTAGCTAACACATTTGAATTTCTACAGCTTGTATTTGAACTTATAAAATCTTTTATTATTAATAAAGGACATTCTTATTTTCAATCATGTTTATGTGTCCATAATTTATCCAAGAAATTAACAAAGATGATTTTGTATATTCTCATGATGTTGAGATTTTGAGATATAAACTATTAGTGGTTAATTTCTAAATGCTCCTATTCAGAGGATCATCATGGAGGATAGTGATAGATCTAGTTAGATTTGTGCATGGTTACCTCCTTTACAGGTAGATAAGTCTCGAGTTTGTAGTGTAGTGACACTTGGGTAATAATGCAGGTGGTTGTTAGAGAACATCTTGCACTGAGCATGACTATTACGAGAAATCACTTGGATGTCTACTCACTCATCACTAATATTCTCGATGTTGTATTAGTATGACTAGTCCTTTGACCTATAGTGCAATGGTTATTCCTAGTGAGACTGCTATAGTTTGACTGCATGTCCACTTTATCCCTAGGCATTTGGGTCCTTGCTGTGTATGTTGGCTATAGTGGGTTCAGATTCGCTATTAGGAGTAGGATGCACTTAGATGAAATCTATCGATCTTAGTAGAAAAGGTGTAGTCTTTTGTGATTCATGAGACTCAGTTTAGTAAGTCTTTGGTCAAAGCAAGTATAAATACTAGAAAGAAGTTTCTATCGGATTCACAAGAGAATTAAGTCAAGCCAATCTTGTATATAACTGACGATGGGGTTTGACAAGCTATCCATGACCTCCATCAAGTCGGAACTTATGATAGAAGGATTGAATCATACAATAATTGTACCTAGAAGTTTATACTTCTATTCTACTAGATAGCTACTACATACTACTAGGTATCACTGGTGGATTGTGGGATCCACGATCATCATCTTAATGATCAATGATTCTTGATGGGCAATGTTAAAATTATTCCAATCCATCAAAAGAAGTTTTGATGATATTATGATAGAGATCATAATATGTCTCACTACCAAATAAAATAGAACCTATGGGATCACACACAAAAGAGGTTTCCGTTTGATTCGATGATTGATCAACGATTATGAATTGTTAAGGATATAACTATCAATATCATTGATAATTAATCCAATATAAAAGGTTATAGATGGATTAATTAGTAATTTAATTAATAATTAGGTTTAATTTGATTGAGCAATAAGCTTTAGATCAAGTCTAATTGAATTAGATTCAGTTTCACTTGAATTGGGTTTGGTTTGATTGAGTTATGAGATTACTCAATCGCAATGGAATCAATTTCTAATTTGATATAAATTTAGGATCAATTAAATCTTAATTGGATTAGAATTTAATTTAGTTAGATACCTAATTAAATTAAGTTTAATTAAATATTTGGGTCTAAACCAAATTAGTTTTGGTTTGAGGCTCAATCCAAAACCCTAGAGTTTAATTAAATATTTGGGTCTTTCCATGCTCCATCCCTTGCCCACACACCTTCTCTCCTCAGATTTGCATGAGGATTTCCATGCCCATTCACCTCTTAGCTAGCTACTCTTTCCTTCTTTTGTATATGGATAGAGTTTGGTTTAAAACTAAAATCTAATTTGAATTCAAGAAAAAGTTTGACTCTATCAAGATTCTATTAGGCGCCACCTTAAAAGGATCTACCTTTGGGATGCCTATAGGGATTTTCTGAGATCAAAACCAATTTTGAACAACCACTAGAGAGATAGAGGGACTTCTTGGCATCCTCCCTTCATGTCTGAAGGGAAAATTCCATTGGTTCAAGGCATGGGACTCTAAGGAAGAAAGCAGCATTGCTGTTGCCTTTCTTCTACCTCCATTGCTTTTTCAACTGATGATTATCTTCCAAATTTGAAGAAGAATCAAATCAATCATTAAGAGGACTTCTCTGCAAGAGAGCTAGCACCCCGGGAAAATAGACAAGCCTCAAATTAGATTGGATCTCGTGTGAAATCCTATGAAGGCCGGGTGCTTAAGCGGCTCTAGGAATCTATCAAGATCTTAATCATCGACTGCGGAGTTTGTCGATCCACACTAAGGTATGAGATCTAATCTCATAAATTAATTTTAGATTTCATATATCTTAGATCTATGTTATGAAAGGTTTTTAGATCTGATCTAATTTATGATAGATTAATAGTTAATCTAGTTTTATTTCCACTGCAATTCCAAAATAGTTTTGAAATACATACATGTAACCTACCCTACTTTCTAACAGTGGTATCTGAGCTAGGTTTTAGTTAGACATATTTAATCTGATTTTAATATTAGATATGAAAGTTAGTTTTAGATTTAAATGATTTATTTTAGTTTTTCTCAGATCTAAAATTATTGAACAATGTATGAGATGCATAGATATTTTAGATCTACATTCTTGTTGCCTAGTTCTTTAGTTTGGATTGATCACTATGGCCATCTGATCATAAGAGGAAGTGGGGATTGAAATCCCTCTCTTGCCCAAATGATGGTTTACTCTTATGGCATGTAGGGATGCTGATATGATTATATCCCATGAAGAAGAATAGCAAAAGAAAGTTATGGTGATTATTGATCTAAAAACCTAGATCTATTTTTTTTTTGATAAATAGTTTTTGAAAATAGTTTTTAATTATATTCGATCTTCCTTTAGATCTGATTTTGCATGCATATGATACATGCTTATTTAGTTTTACATCTGATTTTCATTTATATGATATGTGATTTCAATTTTAGATCTAAAACAATGCTAAATGTCACCATGTATGAAATGTAAACCTAGTGTAGTTTTGATCTGAAATTGTTTCGACATCTAAACTAAACCCATGATCGTAATATACTTAATTAAGAATTAAGATGTGAAATTAAAGATCTAAAATTCAGAATTTAAGATCAAAATTCACTACATAAAACATGGGTTAATGGGTTGGGTAGCTCAATTAGGTCTAGTTTGAGCGGTTGATCAAACCGAATCAATAGTTTATTAGGTTTAGGTCTAATAACTCATGACCAACTCAATTAGTTATAAGTTTGGTCAGATCGATTAACAACCACATGTTATCGATCAAATTAAAAGACCTAATTTGGCTCCATGGTTCAAGCCTAAATTAATTGGCTGACCTGATCAATGCTAATTGACCGACTAGTGTCTAAGGTAAGTTTGGCAATTCGACTGGTAGTCTTTAATTAGGAGCTACTCGCATAGATTGAGTCTATGATGAGTTATTGGCATTTCCTCCCACCAATCTCACTTACCTAACTAATATGGTTGATTAAGTCCTGACTTAGGTTGCTAATGATTCAAGCTAACCCATGCTACTAGGTTACTCATAACTAATATGACTAATTAAGGATGAGACCTGAACCTAAATCTCCTAAATTAATATTAGGTCTAGTGGTCTTCCATCATTGTTAAGATGCAGGTGCCTACTTGGTGTTGATCATTTTCGGCTAGTCATAATGGTTCGGTTGCATCAAATAGGTACAACCACTCTATGGCATTAGATGCCCCAGGGTGGAGATGGGGTTGGGCCCAATAACTATTAGGTGAGGATCCCAATGATGGTTTTGCGTCCGTTGGTGTATTGTGGGTCTGACTTAACTAAGAAATATGCCAGTAACTGTTAGATGAGGCCGCAGGACTTAGAGACTGAACCCACTGCATCTTGCTTAGTGAAGCAGTAGACAAAGAGTTGTCCACTCATTAGTTTTTGTGTTACCAATAACTATTAGGTGAGGTGTAGATAAATCAGTAGGACTGTAGTACCCACTAGAAACTAATCATGTATAGATTTTCATTTCTTGCACCTGAGGAGTGTGGAGATCTGTAGAAATAGTGGAAGCCCAAAGTCCTAATAACATATATTTACAAGTTCAAAATATCCAATTAGAAATTATTGCTCTCTATGGTTAACCATGTCAAGTTCAAATGCATTAGCTCGAATCCTTGACACCAATAGGTTGATCAGAACCAATTACAAGGACTGGCTTCAAAATTTGAGAATTATTTTCAATTCTGAGAAGTTGAACCATATCCTTGACTAGGATGCCCTAGTGTTGCCAACTCATCCATCCCTTGATCAACAAGCCACACTGGAGAAGTGGATGGATGAAGACTATAAGGTGAAGTGCTATATTCCTGTGTCCATGTCCGATGATCTTCAACGATAGCATGAAGACATGAGAACTACCAGGGACATGCTAACTCACCTGCAAGAGTTGTACAGTGAGCAAACTCTCATGGCTCACTTTGAAGTCTCCCAAAGACTTTTTAGAGCAAAGATGCATGATGGGCAGTCCATCCATGATCATTGTTTGACAATGATCAAGGATATTAAGGAGCTTCAGAAGCTAGGCATGAACATGGATAAGAAATTGCAGCTAGATATAATGTTGCATTCCCTTTCTGATTCATGTGTTTAGTTCATCATGAACTATAATATGAATAAGATTGATAGCACTTTGCCTAAATTGTTGAACATGTCGGTGATAGTTGAAAGTACCTTGAAAAGTTCAAGGGGTATGGTTCTAACTATGGAGTAGGCTTCCTCCAAGAGAAAGTCTTCTTGGAAAAAAAAGAAGAAGCATGTGAAGAAGCAAAAGACCAGTAGCAAACCCAAGTAGCAAGCTCCAAAAAAGACCAAAGATAAAGAAAAATGTTTCCACTGCAATGTCGAAGGTCACTAGAAAAGAAACTATCCAGCATACCTGGCCACTGTAAAGAAGAAGAAGATGGACATATCTTCTGAAGGTATGTCTGAGCTGCTCATTATTCAAACTAACCTAATGATTTGCTCTTCTTCTAATTAGGTTCTAGATTTTGGTTCTAGTACTCATTTATGGACTTCTATGTAGGGTCTAAAAAATGTTAGAGGGCAGAGGAAAGGCGAGATTTCTCTCTGGGTCGGCAATGGGGCAAGAGTTGCTATTGTAGCCATCAAAATCTATCCTTTATAATTATCGTTAGGAATTAGTTTATTTTTAAAAGATTGTTATTATGTACCTATAGCCAGTAGAAGCTTAGTTACCATATCTGTACTGGTACAGGATAATTATAATTTTTATTTTAATAAAGACTTATATGCAATTTATTTTGAAAATAAAATTATTTCACATGCCATTTTAATTGATGGATTTTATCATTTGCATAAAGATGCAAATATTAATAGTAATGAGTAAATTATGAATGCCATAGGGTCTCAGAGACTTAGAGATAGGATTAATGAAAAGTATCTCCAACACCTAAGGCTAGGCCATATTGGAGAGGATAGACTTAATGAATTGGAGATAGATGGCCTTCTCAGATCGTTGACTTTGGAGTTGTTAGAAAGTGTGTCCTAAAGTTAATCATCTAAGTTGTAGATAATTGGAATCAGTATGTGAATTATCAAATAATAATTATTATTTGACTTATTCATCATAAAAGTTCTATCTTCCTTAAATGAACTCCTAAGTTATAATGAAGTCCTTACAACCATACTTAATCGATAAAGAAGAATTTTTTGGATGGTTCTTAAATTATTCATGATCAAATAATAAGTTATTAATAAGGATGATAACTTATCAAGTGTAGGTCACTGTATATCATATTTATTGATTGTCCTCATAACCCAAGTGATGTGGAGACACTGATATGACATACAGGTGGGATGTAGGAGTACATCTATACTGAATGTGATCAATGTAGCACTCTAATGGCTTGCTAAGGCCAATGGATATAAGTTTTTCTTTGACCTGAGATCACCATGGTGACTGCAAGCAACTCATTGTACTTTGGTGCCAAACTACCTATATTTCTAATACAACAACGAAAGATTTTTAGGTACAGTCAAGTACTTATAGAGTCAGTGCATGAGTTAAGATGGGATTGACCACTGTTGATTAATTTCAGGAAGCGAATGTCTCACTTTATTTTAATTTAGCAAAATCTAGACCTAGATAATCCTCGTGAGTCATGGGATTTGCAAAATGTTGAGACACAATATGGATGACTTATATGAGTGTTGATAGCTAACTCAATGTCATCTTAAGTATTATTGGTCAAAGGAATGAATTATGTAGTAACCACAGAACAGGGTCTAAGGATGTTGCTTTGCATATATTTGACCTATCTGGACATCATTTACTACTGCTAGATGGTCATTTTGATTGGTATAGGAATTAGTTCCTATGCTATCGACTAAGATTCAAATCTATGGGATCACACATATTAGAAGTTGTTACCTAATCAGATGGTTGATCGATGATTGAGAGTCGTTCTATGATCGAATCATCAATGCGATTGATGATTGATCAAGTGCAAGTATTGTAGGAGGATTGATTAGCAATTGGATTACTAATTGGCTCAATTAGATTGAGCAATTGGACTGAGATCGAGTCTAATTGAATTAGATTCAATTAGAATTAGTTTGGTCTTGATTGGGTCAAGTCTAATTGATTTATGAGATAAGCCAATTACAAGGGAGATTGAATACCTATTCAATTTGGAATTGAGTGCACCTAATTTTTAATTAAGTTAAAATTTAAATTAGACTTAAATATGATTTAATCTAATTTAATTAGGCTTCTAGTTGGACTAATATTGCCTTCAATTAGGTTGAGTTAATTCTAATTAGAATAGGACTTATTTCGGTTTGACCTAATCATTCAATTGAAGATCCCTAGCTTGGACTAAGGACTCTCCTCATTCTCTTGCACCTAAGAAGCCATGGCCCTATTTGGATTTTCCACACCATATTTTCTCCATATTGCATGAATCTTTCACTCCAATAAGAGTGAAATGCCCACTCTTTGTTGACTTAGAATCAGTGTTTGATATTGTCAAAACTGGGAAGATAAGATACGATTTTAAAAAATCCTGAAAGACGCTCTCCTATTCATTCTTGAAATAAGTTCCAATGCCCAAACCTTTTTGTGTGCCTCCATTCTATAAATTTATGTGTGCCTCATAATCATTCTTGCAAAAGAGATGTTATTACCTAATCTATCTTGGGACGCATCCAAGCTTGGATGCACAAGGAGTCCTGTGACTAGGTTTTAACCTAGTCTTGAGGTTGTTATGGCGCTCTTCCTATTAAGTGGGAGAGTTGGTGTGAGAACCCAAGGATTGTCTCCATGCAAAATCAGAAGAGAAATGAGGAGAAGGGCCATGGGAGGTTGGTGCTTTCAAGCTTTGGGCATGGGTGGGCTCAAATGAGGATATGAAGGTTACATCCTATGAGGACAACAAAGGAGGAGAAGATTGTAAACTGCTAAGATCCTTTGCAACATCTTTCTTCTCCATCCTTTGAGAATTGTTCCATATAAGAAATAATAAGAGGATAGAGATGAGGGGCCAATGGAGGATGTGGTTCCAAGCTGTGGGGTCGAGTTAATGGTCTCTCTTTTGGACATGATTATGACATTCAGATAAAAGAAAAAGAGAAGATGGTCTTCTCGTTAAAGTGTTTTTTTATGAGAAGTAATCAAGAGAGAGACCAAGAAATTGCATGAAAAGTCAAGAGGATGGCTCACGTCAGGTATGGAGATCGTTCTAAAGGAGCTCAAGGTTGATATCCTGAAGAGACAGATGTGTCCTCTTCTTTAAATGGATCTTTCTTCAAGTTTTTTGTTTTCTTATTTTTGAAGATCTCTAACGGTTTGGTCATCTTCCTTAATTCCTGCGTCCTAATATTCATCACTTGGAGTATCCAAGAGATTTGGAAGATAAATTTTTTCAAATCAACCAATCATAAAGAAATCGTGAGAAGTAGCAACTTCGAGCGGAGATCTTCATTCGACAAACCTCTGATCAGTAGTGCAACTTTGTGTGACAACCTATAGAGGGCTGGACATGCCTATGTGGTCTCAAGACAATAAGGACATACATGGTGTATCAACTGTGTGTGTCTCACCCATGCAGAAGAAGAGATCTGATCTCTTTTCCTGGAACTACTCATGTATGCAAATCTAGGTTTTCTAAGAATCTATTTCTAGATCTAGGGTATGATATATCAATACCAATCAATTATTTTATCTTTTAGATTTTTGTTTCACTTGATCTTTATTATACGATCCTAGATGTAGGATTTGTGATTAGATACATCATAAATTAGAATTAAATTAGTTTAATCTATGTCCTTCCACTGCATTGATTTCCGCAAAAAAGCTTTGAAAGTTAGCCATGAAACCTGTATTTTCCACGATATCGAGCACTAGGTTATTTATGACATGATGCATCGCTACTTAAAAATAACATCAAAATAAAAATAAAGATCGCACATGACTGCATCATAAGATTGTCTTACTGTAGTTACAATGAAAAAGGTTTGTCCTAGTATGTACTGATCTATAGATTTGAATCAATGAAATAAGTTAGATGTGATCATACGTAAAATTTATAATTCATTATTCTATTTTAAATCTACAAATAAATTTGATGCTATATTTTATTTAAATTATTTATTACTTAGATCAAAATAATATTTTGATCGCACATACACTGATTAATAAGGTTGTCCTACCTAAAAGGCTTAAATCTCTTGAAGTGGACGAGTTGTCGCTAAGTATGTGGCGTTTACTAATCATAAATGAGGTTAGAATAAGATCTAAAATATCGATTATGCATTTATTTTAAGATTTAATATCTAAATTAATTAAGTTTATGATCTGATTTTTGATTATTTAGATAAGATCGAATAATATGTGATTCTGTTTAGATCTAATCTCATACTACCTATAGCTCGATATGTAGTTTGATTTTAGAAATCTAGATATATATTTATGACATATATGCCTTGTGAATTTAAGTTGCAGAACTACTTTTTGCAAAACTCTAGATCTCAAACCCAAGACACCTGAATCTAAACATGAAACAAAATATGATCTAAAAACCATGAAATGAATATGGTTCAATAATAAATTACTTTATAAACACTAAAAATATTTCAAATAATGTAATCAAGAACTAGTTCTGAGGTTCCAAATCCCAACCCATAAGCCTTGAAAATAATTAAGAATTAAGTGTTTGTTTAGGACCTAGGTTTGTGATTTGAAGATCCTAAGAAAATTTCATAAAACATGGGTTAAAAGATAATGGGTTAGCTTTGATCAGGTCTTTAACTGGGTTAGACCTAGGGTTAGATTAAATATGAACTAAGTTAAGAAATTGATCAGATCTAATTAATAGTGTTAGTACAGAAAATTATGAATACCAAAATTAGCTGGAGTTGAGGAAGGCGAGGTCACCGTCGGGACCTACAAAATAAATTCAAATCGGAGGTGGGGTGGCTTCGACAGGACCCTTTGATGGTCAAGTCAGTTCTCTATCCACAAAAATGGAGCACTTAGGGATTAGAGCAGAGTTTAGAGCTTAGAGAGAAAATGTATCTGAAGGATCCCTTATATAGGTGGAGCTCGTAACAAACTGATGGTGATAGCCGTAACTGCTTGGTAGTGGACCGTTTGGTGCCACGTGAAGTTTATTGTGAAGGATGGTGTCCATCATCATGACATGCCAGTCTGTAAAGATTTAGTAGTTAAAGTTTGGATGGAACAATTATTGACGATGAAGAGCTTCGTACTACAACAGTTCTGGAGAAGTTCAAACTTCTCCAAGGTTGTCTACCTATTGACTGGCTTGCGTTAAGCTGGGAGCTCAATTTGCATGGACAATAAGGTCCTTCTAGGTGTAGCAAGGAGTTGTTGGCTGGAAAGAACCTTCTGGGCGACCGAGAAGAGAGTTCGATTAGGTGAATTTCCTTTAGGTGACTGGATGGAGATTTGGCTTGGAGGACCCTTTGGACGACTAGATGGAGATTCGACTGAAAGGAGCTCTTTGATGTACTGGATATGAGTTGTTGACCAATATTGTGTTCAGCTTGGTGTTGGGAATAGGCAGCATAAATAGGGCATTTTTGGTGAGTCCCTCAATTGCTTCTCTAAGGTTCGATTAGATGAAAGTCATGACCTATTAGGATTATGATTCCAATGCTCCAAAAAAGAAGAGTAAGTTAGATCAACTTAAACCTCACACCATATTGCACTAGTAAAAAAAAAGAAGTACCAAATCTATTTCATAAAGTAGATTTGAAATTTCTGAAAGGTTCTTTTATCCTATTGCATCACTTTTTATTCAACTTAGTTTAATTTATTTTGCTCTATCGTATGGTTATTCTTAAGTTTTCTTAACAAAGCAATTCATTCTTTTTCTCGTTCGAAGTAATCGACCAAGAATACCCTATGGATACGATCTTGACTCATCTAGCCACAGTAGAAGTGAGTTAGAAGTTTATATCTGACTGCCCTCGTGACAAGGCGATCAAATTTTGGCCCAATTGTTGGGGATCTTGAAATGGGTTATTTAGAAAAAAATTAAAAAAATCAAAAAAAATCTTTTATTTTACTACTTTAAATTTTGTTGTAATAATTTACCATATATGCTTTAACGTACCTTCTCTTCTCTTTCTACGTAGATTCTTACCCTTCTGTTTGTCTTGCTTATTTTACTTGACTTTATTCTAACTGATTTGAACTTTGCACTATTTCCAAGTTGACTCAATAAATGAATTTAAATCAAACTTTATTTTTTATAATTACTTAAAATACACATCAATAAAAAAAAATACTGCATAACTCTAACTACATAGAGAAACCAATAGAAAAAATAAAAAATGCTTGCTACTATATGCTTGGTCCACTTTCTGGTGGCATTGCATCTCTCCAACAATTAACCTTAAGGGAATAAAACCCATTAAAAAAATAAGAAGGGGAATTTGATCAACCCCTCCTAGCCTAAAAGTCACATGCCTTGCATGTTTCACTAACTTAAGCCCTTAATCTAAAATTAATTAGACGTCAAAGCCCTAAGGATTTCTCGAGTTTTTTTTTTTTTTTTTTTTTTTTTTTTATTTCTCATTAGGAAAGTGAACCTGAAAGTTAGAATAGGTTAGATTTGGTTCAGCTAGCTGGTGTCCAGCAAGTAGTTTGTAGGATGACTAGGCCCAAAGAAAAGGTGGTTTTTAATTTGATTCCATTCGCTTGACCTGGTCACATCTATTTGTGCTTAAGGAAAGCAATGGGGATCCACCGACTCTTATACATAACCTAGCTAGTTGATTTGGTCGAGCTTAACTTGGAGGGCTTGAAGGCTAGCTAGATCAGTTAGGAGCTGTCTAGAGTTAAGTAACCCTAGGAAATAAGTTGATTGATGTCTACTTGTTTGAAGAAAATAATAATTTAAAAAAAAAATTCTCTTCTATCATCTGTAGGTTTAGGACTCTCATAGGACAATCTTCTTTAGACTTTTTCTCCTTCTTTCTCTTCTCCTCTTCTTCTCTTCTTCCTCAAAAAATAAAAAAAATAGGGGGGCGGGGGGCCAAAGTGAAACTTCTTTTAATATATATTAGGGTGTCAATCTGCTAAAATCAACTTAGAACCCTTAGATCAAGAGATTGAGAGTTTCTTTAAGGACCATTTGAGTTGAGAACATGGACCTTAGAGATAATGAAACCACCACGACAATTGAGAAGAGTACTTTACTCCATCTTACTCCTATTCTCTCTACATCCAAGTGCTGCCCTGTAGAGGCATCACACTCTGAGATTAAAGGTTTTTTCCCTAGTGCATCCAAAATGCTTCTATCTTTCTACGGACTTAGCAATAAGGAACGCATACAAAGCATCCTAGATGAATTTTCTTAAAGTTTATTTAACTGTCAAAATCTAGAATTTTTTGGTGATGCCCGTTAGGTTTAAAGCTAACTCCCATTCTCTCTTAAAGGATAAAGCCACATATTGGCTAAAACCTCCTTAGACTCGATACTATTTCGACCTGGAACCAAGCTTTCAACGAGAAATTTCTCAAGAAAATATTTTTCTAATACGAAAAACTAATCAGGATTAAGAAAAAATTCATAACCAATTTTTTCCAAAATGGAGGCGGGGAGATGTTCCACTGAGACCTGGGAGAGGCCTCAAAGTCTCATCCGAAATGTTCCCCACCATAGCATTTCCAAAATGGCAAATTATCCGTCTTTTTTATGAAGGTTCATCCAGAAAAGCCAAAAATAAATGTTGACTTTGTCTTATGATTGGGATGTTCATGCTTAAAAGTGAGCATGCAGCTTGGTAGCTCTTTGAAACCCTAAGTGAGAATTCATTGCATTACATGTCTAGGGAAGCTTCCACATTGAGATCCAAAAAAGGTAGATTATATAAAGTGGGTCAATTGGTAGACATCCACAGCAAGGTGGATGAAATAATCTCTTAGAAACTTGATCGACTACTGCAAGTTAGTTACAACACCTCATTGATAGAACTAGATTTAGGGTTTCAGGTCTAGATCTTGAAATTTTTTCAAGATCAGACAGCGAAAGACTAAAATTAATCAAAATTAATTTTAAATTCTAAAAAATATCCTAAATCTAAGATCTATTACATGATCATGGCATGTTATTAAATCAAAAATTAAAAGTCTAAAGAAAAAACTAAAACATGTTGATTACATCAACATGTATATACACTAAATCTAATGCAGGTATGAAAATAATAGATCAGATCTATTACCTATGCAAGTTAGACATTCTAACTTGCTGATCCAGGCTTAAGGATGATGTTGTGAGCCACATATGCATCCGACCTCTAGAAGTCGTCCACACGAGCCCACGAACTATGATCAAAAGTTCAATGCAAAAAATTAGCACATTAATGCTAGTACTATGCTGTCTTTATTTGATGATTCGATACATGGAACCAACAATCTTTCAATCTTAGACTCTCCAATTTTAAAAAAGGAAGGAAGAAAGAGATTTTGAACTTGAGAACACCTCTCAAAAATCTTTAAAGAAGGAGGAAAAGATCAAGAAAAAATTCTTAAAGAAGAACCTTCTTATTCTTCTTTGTTTCTCGCACCTAGAACAACCTAAGATTGGTAAAATATGATGAAATCTTTAACCCAATAACCCCAAAACCCAAACTTTTCCCTTTCTCCTTGATTTTCACACACCCCCAAAGGTCTCTCATGGGTCTACGAATATAGCCAAAAAATAGTCCCAAAATTATCCTATATTCAGGGATATGAGGAAGTACTGTCTAAGATCAAATACCTAGACAAGGAATATCCAAATTGGGCAAGACAAGGGGCACCCAACTCTTGGGTGCCCCCTCCTTCTTTTCTACTGTAGACCATCAAATTTTATCATACAAAAATCCCTCTAAAAGCCAAAAAAAATCCTAGAAAAATTTGGATGGAATTGGTGCACCATAGGAAGAGTTTTGGTTTCCCTAAAATTCTATCTCATAGAATTTGAAATCAAAACCAATTCATACTTTGACTTGGTCCACACTTAGTTTACCATGTAAAAAAGAAAGTAGAGGACTTTGGGATGTGGTGGGATTCTCTTAGGCATGGAGAATTCATGCAAAAACAAAGGAGGCATAAAGCGTGGGTGTTGGGACTAAGGTGGCGAAAGGAGGAAAGTTTCTAGTCTTGCTAGGATTCTTATTTGACTTAGTCCAACGGGAAGTTTTCTCAAACCAAATTAGATTCAAAATTAATTCAACCCAAATTAATTAATTTCTAAACTAATTAAAGATTTATTAAATTATATATATTAGATTTAATTTTAATTTATTTTTTAAATCTAATTAGAAAAATTGGGTGATCCAGTTCCTA